>JAKTYO010000049.1:11830-32298 GCA_030578735.1 Metschnikowia noctiluminum | reverse complement strand
CCCGCCTTTGAAGTTTTTTTTTTTTTTTTTTTTCATTAATTTATTTATGACGCGCCTGCTTACTATAGAGGTCAATTACGAGGATGCGTCTGCTCTCTCCGGTCTTGGGCCAGAGTTGTTCTCGTAGATATAGAAGGGCCAGTCTAGACCTTTGCGCGACTAGGGTCTTCTTTTAAAAATGGCTTGGATGTGATATCTGGCCTAGTCGCAAACTAAAGTTTTTACAATCAAGCCGCAAATCCCTTTCTTGAGGTATATCTTTCGAAGCATCAACGTCCGCGAAGGGAAGGGAAAATCAAGCAAAAAATTCTCCATCATAGATGTGAGGTTTTTGATTGTATACAGGCTAACTCGGGGTCTCGCCCAAACCTCGACGGACCTAGCCGCTTCAAAGTTTCTTGCCACATGCTGTCTTGCGAAGTTCCGTTATCGATTGATATCAAATAAGTGGTGGTGACTCGAAAGCTGGAGTCATGCCTTCGCAAGCTTTTTCTAGATAAGTATCAGCACCTGAGAAAGCAAAAAGCTCACCGAGCTGAACTGACACAAGATGCGACCGGTCAGAAATTCCCAGACCACTCATGGATTTTCGCGAGAGTATGCGAGAGTGTCACCAAGGAGGTGACAGTTGCAGAAGGCTCAGCCACGCGGGATTGGAGTATTCTAGAAATCTATTGTCTACGAGTGCCGTGCCTGGCATCTTGAGTGGGAAAGCCCAGATGAGTATCGAGCGAACAAATTGAGAATCAATTTCAACTTTTCTTATCTCTTTTCTATCCGCCCGAATGCCTTAAACTCTTTGAGGCGTGAAGCAGTGTTTTCGTTTCCACGAATGAATGCTAAGGCAAGTTGCTCTGCGAAAATGTCAAGCCGTAAAACCAATGAGATCTAACGGACCTGACAGGAGCAGGCTATTCACCTTTAATGCTGGACGTGTGCATGCAGTTTGACTTACAAGATTTGCGCTCTCACTCGACTGGATCCACTATTTGCGAGACATACCTTTATGCAATACTTTGCCTGCAGACCATGCAATTGCCGGATCGAGGCGCCTGAGGTGTGCATATCATAAGCTTGCATGCACATCTATACCCACGCAAGAGTGAGCGCCTCAGACAGGCTCGTGTGTCCCTGTATAGAATACCTAAGCCGACGCGGCCGTTGGTGTTGAGGTGCCCGCCGGGCGCGGGGTAGACTGGAGGATAAGTCTTTTTTTACTTTCGGAAAGAATTAGATATATACAAACCTCGGCGAAGCAGCAATTCATCGAGCGAAACCCCTTCCAGACATTCTTGAAGCGATCATGATGGCTCTCCAACACCAAACTAAATGAACTAAAGCTATCCGCTATGTCTAAAGGGGATGTATAGTGGAGTGTCTACAGAAACAGTGAGGATATGAGAAAGGACGAACGAAGACGAGTCCCTGTTCTATGTCACATGCTATGTTTGTGGAGGTCATAAATAAAACGACGACATAGATGAAATTCGGGGTGAACTACGAGATAGGGTTCTATTCCCTCGTGGCTCAATAAATGAGAGAATTGCACCTTTGGATTCTGTCACGAACCCCTGCCTAGTTTGTTAATTAGCCTGCAAATCTAGCAGGTCAAAGAATCTAGATACTTGTTGCGCAATGGGGAAGTATAAAGCCTTAAGGCAACTCCGGCGTCTCTTCAAGATATAGCCCTAAGTACAGCTGGTTCCCCGATTTATCTATGAACCCAGTAAACTAGTACCACATACCTTATGGATATCAGAGCAGTGCCTTTTTACGTTTAAAACAGGGTGTTCCATTTTCTTGAGTCAATCGTGCAAGAGCTGGTGCTTGAGACTATTGGAAATAACTGTTTTGCAATTAATTACAATGGCCCATATCGCTAAAGATAGTGGTCAGGGTCAACCATGACCTTCAAGACTCGCGAAAACTCAATTCAAGATAATCCAATGGTGTATTAGCCACAAAAATGCAGAAGGTCTCTGTCTGGGCAAGCGTTGAACGTAGACCGGAATGACAAAAGCAAAATCATGAAGCTACACACGGTAAATCTTCATACCAACTCACAAAGACCATTTCACAAAGTTCCCCAACCCAGCATCACCCCTTCATCAGGTCGTGACTCTGTTGAAATTGGTAGGACCACTTCTGCACCCCAGCAGACTTCAAAATATTATTTACTTCTTCCGCAAAGTGCTTCCATGGGATTTACTGTATATGCTTGGTGGTTATTGCCTTTCTTTTTATTTACTGAATCTTTTAGGTATTTTTTGTGTTCTTTTGGTATTTATTTTATCTATGCGATTCACGTAACGCTCTTGGCTTATGTGCTCTACCTTATTTTTGGCAGTAATTTCGCACCCGATCAAATATGGGCAGTTGAAGAACAAAAAATTTTGCAAATCGTCAAAAGGTGGTGCATATTCCCAAATCAGACAAGACTTGCAAAAATGAAAGAGATTTATACCCAACGTGAACGATAAAATGCTTTCGGTTTGCATTTGGAGCCACAAATCTGGCTCGAGATCATGCGAAATTTTATATCCGAACGGATGGACAAGCTAAAATCAAATGAGTGGACGAGTAACAGAACTGGGAAAAAAGATTAGGAGAAATCATAAAGATATATGCAAAAATTAGCTCTTTTGGTCTTTTTCGCATATCGGTCAACGTTCCTCAACACTATATGCTATATATAGTCAATTAAACCTTGGCTCGAACTTGGGCCAAATCTTGGTCTATCTTATAGTGTGTTGGATTTTTTCCTCGTACATAGTTTGCTCCCCTGGCTCCGGCCAGCGATATTCTCAATACATAATTTTGTTTAAAATAAAAGGAAAAAAAAGCAAACTTGATTTTTAAAGTTGTATATTCTAGTCTAGAATAATAGGCCTCTATAGATTAAAGCAACAAAACGGAAATTCCGGCCAAGACGGCTCCAGCTACCATTGGGGCATGGTGCTCACCCAAAGCCTTATGAGATGATGATGAGCGAGATGATGATGAGCGAGATGAAGAGCCAGAAGACGAGCGAGATGAAGAGCCAGAAGATGAGCGGGATGATGAGTCAGAACCAGAATGAGTTGTAGATGCAGAACCAGAATGAGTTGTAGATGCAGAACCAGAATGAGTTGTAGATGCAGAACCAGAGCTGTGAGTGGACTGCAGAGACTTGTTTGACGAAGCAGCCAATTCGTAAACGTTGCTGGCGAGCGCCCTTCTCAAAACGGGTTTCAGAGTGTCAGCGCTTTTGTGCGCATAGTTTGACGATGTGGCAGTAGACGCTTCGTACCCAAGACGATCGGAAAAAGCTGTGGTGGGCGCAGGCAACTGATCGGTTCGAAGAGTCGTTGCAAAATCGCTGTCAGTAGGACGGGCGGTCTCGAAGTCGTTGCCTGTCTCAAAAGCAGTCTCGTAATCGTCACCAGTGGCATAAGCGTCCGTTGCAAAGTCATAATCGTCACTTGTTTCAACGGCAAAAAACAACTCGGAGAAGTACCCGTAGCTCTCAGTCATCTCACTTTCTGCAACAGAATAAATATTGCTTTTGAAGCTCGCGATATCTACGGTGTCGGTCTCTTCGGCAACAACTTCATCCAAGTACAGAGCTGCGTAGGATTTCCAACTCTCTCCGAAATCACTTCGCCACAGAGTGAAGGCTGCCGAGTTGTTAGGTGCGAGCTTGGTGAAGTCATCGATGATGTCTTCAAGTTCTTTTGCAGCGACAAGAGCAGAGAGAGAGAGGAAAGCAAGAGGGGCAAAAATCATTGTTTTTCTTGGTGGATTTTTGTTTCGCCGGGAATTGGTTCAGAAGGCAAGTCCTCTCGTTTTATATCCCTTTTTGATTCAGGCCCCTTTTTCACTTTCGTGATCTCTAATCGCGTCTTTTTCCGTCTCCTCGCCAGACTAACCGCTCTTGCATGTATCAAAGGCACGTATTTAGCTCCGGATGTATTATTAGAACACCTTTGTACAGGATTTGACGTGCTCAGCCCGCCAAGTACAGCCCCCTCTGCATACAACCTCCTAATTTGAGAGCCTAGATCTTCATTTTATGGTACGGTCGCTACTGTATATGTAGATCTGAAGGCACCAACTATTTATAGAACCTGGGTGTTTTGTCGTGCTTGAAAGCCATTATGGCTTGCTGAGCAGTAGAACGGAAATTGTCTTTGCAGTTCCGAGCTCGGTGAACAGTTGAGCTGAAACATCGTCCTTCGTCAGGATTAATTTATACGATCTGATGGTAAACAATGACATATTATTTAATCTTGATCTGATCAAGCATGTGATAGTGAGCGTGCATATGCATATGCCTTCTCGTAAACGGGAACTCGAGGGTAGTAGAATGCTAGTGACTGGTTCGAGTGGACGAAAAAGAAAATAAAAACTGCGCAAAAAACACTGCGCAACACTGCGCAAAAATCACGAATGTCTTCGCCAAAGAGTGGTTTGCATTGCGGGAGTTTTCTGAAGCGTAGTTAGACTTCATACCAATGTGGTTATCAAAAAGACCATGAGTCTGCACGATGATTGGTCGAGTGATGAGTCATTTTTGCATGCGGAAAACTTTTCGTTCTGCCCAGGACTCAAGATTCGACTCAAACTGACGCGCCCGTCCATCTTATGAGCCACAGGTTTAAAGATTTTTTCTAACCGAACATTAGAATGAACTCGCTACAGAAAGTCTCGTGTGATCCAAAGCCCAGTATGCTGGTGTGCACATTGTAAAAAAGCGTCTGATGACACCCTACTGTTATGTCCGATAGTCTCAAACACCAGTTCTTGCGTGTTTGGGTCAAGAGTACCGAACACCAGTTCGTGAACGTTAAAAGGTATTGTATTCATATCCATAATGTATGTAGTACTAGCTTCTGGGTCCACAGATACCCTGGGGATCCAGCTCTACTTGTGTCTATACCTTGAAGAGGCGACGGAGTTGGCCGTAGGCTTGATACTTGCTCATTGGGGGGCAAGTATCTGAACGACACGGTCGACAAGGCCTGCAGGCTAATACAAACCAGGCTAGGGCCCCTGACACCTACCACGCAAACATCTTGCCTCAAACCACTAACGGGTGCTGACTTCAAACGTCACGAAGCCACAAGTCTCACAGAATAATATTTTCAAGTTTTCGATTCTAACTTCTATTGAGGAGAGGACACTTTTAGAGATTCGTCGAAAGTGACAACCTCGGAAACCTTAGAATCGTATTTGTGCACATTTATGAATTGTCGCTCTTTTACCGGAATATGTGAATTTATTTGTTGAATCAATGTCAGAAATCAAAGTCTTAGACGAAGGGTTAAACTTGGCTCGGACCTACTCCAGAGCTCACTGTCTTTTTTGCTCTACTTGAACAACCAGCTTACAGTCGGGAAAAAGTTCGGATCGAGTTCATCATAGTCCTCTCTGTAAACGTACAACTGAGTGACGTTGCAAACAAGCGGGTCAGGCTAAAATCTAAGCAGAATCAAAGAAGCGAAAAAAATTATTCTGGCGAAAGTCAAAAACCTCATCTAGGTAATGTGAAACGATGTAAACGAGTATTTGTGGACCATTACCCCCAAACTAGTGTAAGATTAGTGAGAGTTTGATGGAAATGATATGTTGGCTCAGACGAAGATATTTCGAACATTACTTGTTTTGAGACACATGAAAGCGTAAAGTACGGTGGCATGGTCAATGTATAGAGGCAATTGCCTTCTAGACCCCGGCCATAGATCCTTGTTTTTTCAGCACCATTTTCAATGCCGCCTTCTTTATGCTTCGACATGAACTATCAGGCACGTACGCCTGAGCACCGAAGAGATCTAACGAGATACATTGTGCTGTAGCACAGACACTGTAGCTTGTATGAAAACACACCAGATCTATATCCCATGAAAGTACACAATCAAGCCAAATTCCTTGAACCAATGTATTATTTCCAAAGAGACAGATGTTCTCTCCACATGCAAACTCCAATGACTCTCAACTCGATGGTGGCTCCATCAAATCATACTTATAGATATTTACGCAACCTTAATTGGTACGTTGAGACATTCATTCACCACCGCCTTGGTAGTGCCCACGCGCTCATCCTCTAAAACTCCGAGAAGATCCTTTGATGAAATCATATTCCCTGTACGAATTTCTCTGTAGCGCAATCCATTATCACCTCGGGAGGATATTAGCAAGCTTTGCTTTGAGCTTGCATCTTTACTGCCAGTGCTTTTACTCTCTTCACCAGAATTGCCAGCACCCGATGTCATCCAAGAGTATTTCTTTCGCGTCAGGTTCATGGTCATCATCGCGGCCGTGGCATTCGCTGCTCTATGTAAGGTCTCTTCGGCGCCCGCTTTATTCGCAGAGTCTGGCGCTAGTTCATTGCTTTTCTCGAGCCCCAACAAGGCTCTTTTTGCAACCCTGCGCTCCTCCATTTCTTTTTACTTGAGGGCCAAATTCCTGAGCTCCTTTGAAATATCGGAGCGCTGCGAAGGCGGGCTAACCTTCTGTTTTCCTACTGGCTTACTTTTGGAATTAAAAGCCGGTATTCCTCGTCTTCTATGCTTGGCAATCGCGACAGTTTTAGCCACAATATTCGAAAGCCATTCTTTGCATGCACTCGACATAAAGCCCAACAACTCCGGATCGACCATAAAATTTTGCATCAAGCTACATACCATAAAAAACCTCAACACATTGCGAGATGGATTGTAGCTTGGCCCATGTTTAATTGACTATGGTGAAAATATTTTATTGAGCACCTTGAACGATACGCCAACAAGAACAAGGAGACTAACAAATATGTGCTTTGAAAGCAAGTGTCCGCAAAATAAGCTCAAGGATTACTGAACATGAATGCTTATGCAGTGACATGACAAAATTAAAAAAATTAGTCCATCCACCGAAATCAGTGAATTTTCAAACCGTTCCTCAAAAAGTTACGCTATTAAGTTCTAGGCCGTATGGTGACGCGCTTGGTACCACGAGTTGTGTCACAATTCTAATCAATAAGGGTGTCTATGCGATTGGAGAATATAATTGAATCCACAAGCGTGAAATACAAAGCGGATGAGAAATAAAAAAAACAATCTGCTGTTGACAATTACAAATTTTTGATGGTTTGAGTTATATTCTCGTTCGCAACAGCATCTGATAGTTGATCGATAAGATCACACAAAAACTCAAGCGTTTCTGATTGAATTGACCAGACAAAGTGTTCGGCAACCCAACTTGTACACAAGAGAGGAGTCAGACTTGACACCCGAAAAAATCTGAGAAGCCTTTCACAGAGCGATTGAAGTAATGCTTCTCCCATGCGATCTTCGTGAGGTATTATAATCTTCTCCCACCGTCAAGCCATCTCTCGCATAATTTCCCGCGACTTCAAATTTTCAAGTCGCTTTCGAGCCATACGTTCCTTTCATGTCCTGTGTGTGTTTTTGCAGAAGGCCGGGGCAGACCGGCCACCAATATTATGCAACGGGGGGATGACAGGATCTTGTAGAGAAGTTAAGCGTGGCTTGGACATCAACAAAAGCTTGAACATACGGCGTTTTGCTATAGCCAGCGGCTCCCTAAATGTAGTTCGAGAATTTCGAGGGAATCGACACTAACGCAAAAAGAGTCCGTTGATTCTGAGACGCAAGGGAAATTCGGAGGCATCAGTATCAAACCAGCGAGAAACATCTTGAGTACGAAGCTGCGGTACAGCTCGAGATACCCAAGAAATATAGAGTGGTTCCGTTTTGCTCATATTCGCCGGCCTCTCGCCATTCTGAATTTGATTTCTTCATCTCAGCTCACTTCATGTTCTCATCTCAAATTTTCCTCAACTTGCTCCATACTCTCTGTCCAACTTCATGTTAAACTGCCGGTTCTTCTCGTTCACGTATTGTTTGTCGGTAACGTCTCCTGTCCTACGTTTCCGTTTCCGGTCACTGGCCTCCTGAATGGATTTCACCACTGCTTCAATATTCTCAGCCGACGGTTTATACTCCACAAACCCGAATTCCGACGAATATCCAGAATTATGGCCGTCTACTTTGGTTGCCTCATACTGCGCAAGGTCTACCGGGTACCTCTTCGTTTCTTTCGTATAAGTGGCGTGAGCTAGACTAGACAAATCTTTAAAACCCGGCTTATTTTTGGGCTTCTTCTGAAATTTATCATTCCGGGCCCATTGTTCCGCCGACCAGTCCATGGGGTCTGAGGGAAGAGGCTGTTTTTCGTAACTCGGGTGTGATTCTCCCAATTCCGGATCTACTTCATCTGCATTTGACTCTACCATTTGTCCCTTCGAATAGGATCGATAATTCGCTAACTCAGCATTTAGCTTCAGCTGAGCGGCCTTTTTCTGACCCTTGAGCACGTCTAGTTCTGCTCTGAGTAAGGCAAGTGACGTCATCTTAATTTGCGGAAACTGTATCGCGGATTTGTTAGCATAAACGGGCCAGAGAACCGTTTCTGTCATGTAAAGCAAAGATCACCCCATCTCTTGACACCGAGACAAGCATTCTCTGCAGGAGCACGTTGTCTGTAGAAGACCGTGAGTCGGCTTGTGAGGGAACAAATGGGGCATGTAATTTATGTATTAATTTGCGGATGAAAGTACAATTTTTTTGGAGCTTGTTTTCAAAATGTTTGGCCCAGCTCTATATTTTGGTTCTCTATCTTTTTCTTTTGATATGATTCACTTGTTTCATTAGCACTCAAGTATGCGCTTACGAGGCTGCGATAGAGCTCGGCTCGGCCCGTTCTGAGCCACCCCACACTTACGCGGACAGGACACACTGATCCAGAGCAATATAAATAAGCTCTGGCCTTCGGGCTCGGCTTTCCAAACAGCAAAAGAAAGATAAACGGTGTCATTCGATTTTTCTGTCTCTTTTTTTTACTGAAGATCTTATCTCATCTACTTCTGTCAATCACACTACGATTACTAACCCTCGACATGAACACTTCCAATCTAAGCAAAGAGGAGCAAGTCTTGGAATATGTCCTTTCCATACCAGAGGCGCAAAACTCACCGGAAAAAGTTCTCGAAGCCATTGAAGAGTTTTCTCGCAGTACGAGATTGATGATTGTTGGGCGGCAAAAGGGCACCTATGTCATGGACGCCATCAATGAAAAAGAGCCCACAATCATGGTAGAGTTGGGCTGTTATGTGGGCTACTCGGCGATTCTTTTTGGTTCAGTATTGGCAAAGCAAAACAAAAAATACTCTGAAAAGTGTAACACGCCAGCAAAATACTACAGCTTTGAAATTAGTCCCAAATTTGCCTCGATTGCCCAGAAAATCATTGACTATGCTGGGCTCTCAGCAACAATTGAAATCCTTGTGGGCGCTGCGGGCCACACACTTCCTCAGTTCCAGGAAAAACTCAGAGGTAAGTTCCAAAAGTATACTCCCGTAGATATTGTGTTTATCGACCATGCCAAGGACATGTACGTGCCGGACTACCGTGTCTTGGAGTCTCAGGGCTTGATAGCGCCAGGGACTATAGTGATTGCAGACAACATCATCACTCCAGGGGCACCTGACTACGTGCGCTACGTCCAGGGTAGCCCACAGTATAGAAGAGACCATAACGACCGTGTCAGGAACGTCAGCAACCCAGATTGCCCTGGCAGGTGGAATATCTTATACGAATCTCGTACTGTTCCTGTGGAGGACAAAGAATCTGGACACAAAGATGCCGTGGAGATTACCAGATGCGTATCCTACTTATCTGGATGATTGGACCTAGGCTAGAATTTCTTTCGGCTGTTGTGTGCCCGAAGTATGGGCGTTCACAGCATACTGGAAAAACTTGAGCTTTCATCAAGACTTCCCATAAGGTATATTTTGAGGATTGATTGGTGATGGAGAGAGCTATATCCATTCGCATTTCAGAGGTGAGCGCTGGCACTGCTGGAGAAATGGTGCAAGTCAACAATGGACCAGAGTTCGGGACAAAGCATCAATTGGATCAAAAATAAAACAAACACTCAACGAAGACTCAGAAATATTTGCCGAGAAAACAATGTAACAGCGGAAAAGAAAACATGAGGAAAATGAAAAAAGAGAAAAGCAACAAAAAAGAGAAATGAAAAATGAAAAATGAAAAAAAGAATATAGATGAAGAATAGATGTGAGACTCGGACACGTGTCATATGCTATACTCAATAGTTAGGTCACGCATGAATATGATGATAGATTCGTCATTCAGACTCTTTTAGCCGGTTTTAAATGAAAAATAACATTCAGTATCAAGCAGAGTCAACAGACAGCCACTTTCTCCAGTCGACTAATGTAAAGTGATCTCCCGAATATATATGTATACACGAGCCAATCGATTTATATTGACCTGGTTGAAAATCTAGTGTTTAGTACGGAAAACTAGAAGGATTAACTTTGTGATTGCCGTCATGGAGACAGTGTTGAGTATGGCTTCTCAGCTCTTATCTTTTTTAGCAGAAGATTTTTTCGAAAAGCCCTCGATAACGCCTGTTTCTCAGATTTGTCTTTTGGTTTGTTTCACAGCTAACATCTTGCTGGTGTACTTGAAATGACCGTCACTTTTTCTGTCAAGTTATGAAGTGAACATATGCGCTTTGTGCTAGAGAAGATTCTACGTTATGGGTGTCTGAATGATATGTTCGACTTTTTATGTCCTCAATTCACATCACGTAAACTCTCAAGACAAAAAATGAAAAGACGCAAACGCAGCACGGAACATGTGAATTTACAAAAACGTCAAGACTCAAAACATTTACTAGAGGTTCTCCTTTTTCGAGATGTTCAAAATGTCTTTGGTGAACAGAAGCGTCTCCCAAAGGCAATTCCTTCGTACTTGGAGACTCGGAAACTTTTGCTGTGGTTGAAGTGTTTGAGCTCCAACTCAGACCACCAATGACGTAGTTTGAGACATGAACTTGCTACATCGGACACGCGCCTCTACACCCAGCAACTCGGGTGCGAATTTGCTTGCAATTTGCTTCATATTCTTTTGCAGTATGTAAATAAGCGCCTTCTCTACAACCGGTCGGGAACTTTTGATGTTTGAGTGAGTATAGGTTCCCAAACACAACATAACAATTTTTTTTGAACTTCAATACTGGCTACTGAGAACGCCCCGTTCCTACTATCTACAGAATTGTGATAAATAGCAGAAGTTAACGGAGAGCAGACAAAAAGTCAACAGGATGTATTCAAAGATATTCGAGATGGTCTTCCCTCACTTACTTGCCAAGCTGCTTGTCCAATTTCACTCACCTCGGTTGACATTATTGACGCAAGGCGCGAATTGGGGCGCAAAATGAAAAGGGCTTCCGGATGCGTTTTGCTTGACTCGAGTACAAGTTAGCCTCCTTGCTTTGCCGCATCAGTAATTTGGGAGAAACGGGCAAGGTCAGACATATGACTTCTTTACATGAAAAAGCAAGGCGAAATTTGTTGGCCAAGAGGAAGAATAAGGGAAAGAACATGAATCGAACAAAAGAAGAAAACGGAAAGAAGAGAGCAAGAAAAGAAAGGAAACAAAGAAACAAAGAAACAAAAGTAGAATGCTTAAATGCTTGAGAATAAATACTGGAAAGACGGAGAAATTTACTTTTGAACTGGACGTCGACAATCGCAAGTCCCAGGATAACTGTTTGTAGGAGCTTCCAAAATAGTTCAATGCCCCTCATTATTGAAATTCGAGCCTCACGAGCTCGTGGCTCTGTATTAATTTTCACTAATCTGGAATCTCGCAATCGTGTGCTTCGATGGTTAGAAATGTCAAAGTTGAGCTCGCAGATATAATCAAGTCTTTTTGGCATCAGCACGAAACATTAACACTCACTTTTTCGCCAAAGGATAAAAGATGACACTAGACAGTATCGACGGAAATTATTTGCCAATCTAAAAAATAGTAGCAAAATAATATGAACTAACCCCTTCTCACAGATTCTGGTCTAAATAATATGAAAACCCCTTCTCAGAGATTCTGGTCTAGACCAACTGCCAAGAATAGCCTCCGGCCAAAATAAGCTGTAAACCAAACAAAAAAAATTGCTATCGATTCTTTGCACGCCGGCCTGTCCTAATTATTTTTAATTTTTTTCCCTTACTGTCTCATTTTTGGAATTTCCTCCACTTTCAATTGCATGTTACAGTGGCTGAGTTTCGGGCACGGCTCGGTATAGCTCCGGAAGGCGGCAGCCTGCCTGTTCTCTCTAAGTGCAGGATCCGCACTCTCGCGCTTGCCCCACAGAATTCTTAACTCATAGTAAGCGGCCTGGCTTAGCCGACAAGTGAGCCCTTCGAATATTGCATACACTCTTTCGAGTGGCCCAAAGCGGCAATTTTGCACGTACTCTTGGCTATCGAACTGACATCTTTTATTTCAGCCGACTTCGAGATTCAACTCAAGCTTGCAAAAAGAGGAGTGAACCTGGCGCAAATGTACATGCTATAACACCTTCAGACTATAAGCCCTTACTTGCGTATCTCTATTGCTTTGAGATCCGAGTCGCTTGATGTGCACGGCTGTTGCCGGCTAATGGTGTTTGAAGTTGGCGGCGCCTCGCATATCGGATAATTGCCGTGTGAACAAATACAATTTTTGTGCTTCTGAGGCCAAGAAAATGTGCTTTCTGGTGATTTCGTGAAAATTAACGGTGGCGTGACTGGCCTGTTTTCGAGACCCCGAGTGGGATATAAAAGAGGCCGTTTCCAGTAAAAACTTTGAGAGCTTCATCAGAATACTTCTCTTTCTTCAACTGTCAATTATCAAGAATGTTGTTATCACACCAAATACTCCTTTTCGCTGCGGCCGCTTTTGCAGCCAATAGCAGCAACCTGACTCTGTCCAACAAATATGTTAAGTTGGATTACGAGGTCAAGATCGAGCGCTCTCCATCCTCCAAGAGATTGCAAGGTGGCTTTTCCAAGAGACAGGGCTTCTCCAAGAGACAAGCTCAGGAAGACCTGGAAGAATCTGAGTTGGACGACGACAACAAGATCTATGTGGTGGACCTCAACATTGGCTCGCCAGGGCAGAAGAATCGGGTGGCTGTCGATACCGGCTCCTCAGACTTATGGGTCATGTCTGAAGACGTAAGCTGTGTTTCTCAAGTCTCCAAGCGGTCTTTTGTGGAGTCCTCTGGCTTGCTTAGTCGTCGTCTTTTTGACTTGGAGCGTCCGGACCCAGAGTCTTTGAACAAAAGACAAGATAGCTCGTCTACAACCTCTGTCATCGGTGGGAGATGTGTGGAGGGTGGCTTTTTCTCCCACAACAAATCGAGCTCATTTTTCGCCAACACTTCCATGCCCAAAATGAATACCTCTTATAGCGATGGAAACTTCGCAAAAGGTTTTTTCGGCAACGACTACATCAGTTTTGGTGGAAAAAGTGTTCCGGGCTGCTCGTTCGCTATTGTCGACAATACAACGGCACCTATCGGTATTTTGGGAATTGGGTTGGCGTCTAATGAGGCTAGTAACTTCCCAGGTCTTGCCGATTCGCTCTTCGTGTATGACAACACCCCGGTATGGATGAAAAAGAGTGGGGCTATCGACAAGGTGATGTACTCGATCTATATGAATGACACCACCAAGAAGACAGGGTCTGTGTTGTTTGGCGCCGTTGATCACAGTAAATATAGCGGCAAGTTGCAGACAGTGCCTGTTTTGGCAACTCAGCCAGAAAGGGGCGACAAGCCTTTTGAGCTTGACGTTGTTCTCAATTCTTTGACCATTGAGAGCTCCTCTCAAAACATCACTGCGCTCGACTCGCCCATTGCCGTCTTATTAGATTCAGGTGCGTCCTTGACATATCTTCCGGAGCCTGTCTTTAACTATCTTGGTAATTTGATGAACGGAAAACTCCATTCGTCGGGGCTCTATAAAGTTGACTGCGGCTACAAGACCACCAGTATTACGTTGACGTTCAACTTTTCGGGCATCAAGATCAAGGTCCCTTTGAGCGAAATGATCCTGACTCAGGGCTCTGACTGTTTCTTGGGAGTCTTCTCACTTGGCTATAAGAATGGTACAGAATCAACGGGAACCCTTGGCCAAAACTTCTTCCGCAATGCTTACATTGCGTTTGACTTGGAAGACTACGAGATTTCCTTGGCTCAAATTGCTTCTGGTGGTAAAGAGAATATCGAGGCTGTGTCAAAGGCTGTTCCTCTGGCACTGAAAGCTGCTGGGTACTCTTCTACTTCCTTGGCCAAATCCCTCAGCACCAGTTCTCCTAAGGTGCTCTTGAAAATTCCAGACTCAAAAAAATCACTGGCATCCCGAAGCTTCCGTCTTGTTGACTCGGCGATGCTTGCTGTCACTTGTGCTCTTTTTGTATCTGCCTTGTAATGACAAAATTGAATGACAAAAGGGATTGATGTTATGTTTTGGATAAAGCTGTTTAACTCTCACACAAGGCCTATTTAGCTTTGAAATTTTATATCGCTGTTAAATCAAAATATGTGTTCCCAATTCAAAGTCCAAGTTTCGACATTCGTTTATTTTAGGTTAAATGGTGCTTGTGTAGCTTGAAGCATATCTGTTGAGTTATCAAAACTGCCAAATAGCGCCAAAAGTCGAGAAGCCCAATACTGTAGGACACAAAAGCCCAAGAGAGAAGCTCATGCGTAAAGCATTATGACTAGTTTAGTCAAAGTTGAAGATAAAGTTGATTACATTGGAAAACATGCATCGCACTCTTATGTGAGTCCAATGTTCGAATCCAAAAAAAAATAAAAATAGAAATAAACATAAGAATCCAAATACAAATAAAAATAAAAAAGAAACATATACGGCGGATATCTTGATTTTAAGTCAGCTCTGTCGTCAGTAAATGCACCAGGCAGAAATTCAAGCTTTCAATATCAGACACAGCCGGTCTGAAATAAGACAATAAGGCTGCTATGGTCTTTCGTCCACTTTGAGATGGAGAATGGCTAAAGGACAAGGGCTTATTCATCCTGACATCGGCGACTTGTTTCAGTTTACGTTTTTGTTTTTTTGGCTCAATACATATCCTGTTGTATCGTTTACTTTCAAAAATAAGGTGCTACTCTAGTATGTGTGTTAATGAAACATAAATGTAAACTCATACGAGTCCAGAAGTTGAGATGTTGAGCTTCAAAGCAAGCGCATTGACCGCTCTCCCTTTTTTTTTGTATTCTGAACACTTTAGGATGACTTGGGTGAGTAAAGTTTTGCAGATTGATAGTTATGACAAGTAAAAGGAAAGAAAGCTGAGTGTTGAAAACCCAAGCCCGTAACTTAAAGAAAGGAAGCAAATTTAAGTCTTTCGAGAAGCAAGACAAAATTTCCCCCCACCGCACCGTCGAACACCCTTTTTTCTTAATTCCTTCTTTACCCAATTCAATAACTTTTTTTTAAACACTACGCATCTTTCTCTCGCTAACAAATACATAATTCTTCACATCAGTGCCACTCAGACTCGCGGTAGTGCACCTAGCCTTAACTGGCCTCTAGCAATTATCATAATCACCTCATGACTATCTTTGCCCTTCGTCCTTTCCACTAAACTGACTTTATATCATGGCAGATCTCACTCCGCTCTTTGCTCAATGTGTGGGGATTGTGTCTGAGGAATTCAAACATGAAATTCGAGTGTCGCTGCCAAAGCAGCCCGTGTCGTATCTAGTGTTGGACTCGTTTTCCACAGAATGCGCTGAACTATACAAAAACATGTCGAAATTGGCGGCCTTCGTCACCGAGGTCCGCCCGCTTTATCTACAAGTAATCGATGAGTTCACGCGATTCGATTCAAGCTCGCGCAAAGAGCTTTCTCGTGTTGAGAAACAGGCTTTGGACGAGGAGTTCAAGCTCAAAGTCCAGCAGATCTACGAGAAACTAAAGTACCTTCAAGAATACGAGAGAAAGCGGGAGCAGGTGTGGGAGTCAAAACAATCAAAGAAAGGCTTTCTTCTGGGTATGTTTGCCACCGACAACGACGACCCAGACGCGTTGTACCACAAAACATTATCCGTCCATCGAATGCACATGTTGCGATTCCTCAGCGACTCTATTCTGGGCGTCAATGCATCTTTTGAGCAGATGCAGAAGCAGAGGTATGCTCGTGAACAACTGCTCAATCTCTTGCACATCCAAAACCTAGATGAAAACGACGATTGGGTGGCTCCCTTGGACGAATTCAAACAGTCTTCGTCATACCAGCTTGAGATCTTCGATGACGACGCGACAAAAGGCGAGGAATCGAAGGAAACCACGTTCACTTCGACTCTCTCACAAGAACAGATACAAGAGCTCCTGAGGGAGAACCAACAGCTTCTAGATTTGAAAAACAGCCAGTTCAAGCAGGTGGAAAAGTTGCATCATCTGATGGTCGACATAGTGAAATTGCAAACAGAATTGACAATGCACCTAGAAACCCAGGCTGAACAGATCGACACGCTACTCGAAAACCAGAACATGATTGATATAGACTTGCGTATGGGCAACAAGAACTTGTCAAAGGCCACCGATCGAAACAAGCGGGGCTCGAACCTCATTGTCACCACATGTCTTGTTCTCGGAGCGCTTCTATTGTTTGTTGATTACATATCCTAAAAAACCCTGAAACTTGTCATCAGCGCGGATACATCGCTGTGGCAAACAAACCGTCACTCACGTCTAATCTTTGTTGTCCTCTAGCCAAGTTAAGCGGGTGTTAATGAGAGTTCAGGGTGTTGTAGAAGACTATCCCTTCATGTTTCGTTACATGTATCATGGAAGTTTCACCTACTGAGTTGGACTTGATAAAAAAATTTAAAATCCGAATCACGGTCCTAACCATATCATTCTTCGATCTTCGTGATCATACCAGCTCCGATGGTTACACCTTCGCGACGGAGCACAACCCGCCCCAAAGCCTTGTTGTCTGCATACTGCGCAACAGGAAGTTTTCTGTCCTCAAGCACCTCGATGACAACGTCGGCATTCTGTCGGGAGACCAAATGCATTTTCTTCTTCTTTGCGCCGTTCACCTTGACAACCTTCGTGACGCGCGCAGCCACGCTGGCGTTATTTCGGAATAGCACAAACGGCGTGCCCACCAAGAGCGGCTTGCTCATATTGAAGGTGTTGACAGTGGCGCGGAAGCTCAGCACAGACCGGACGGCCGAGGTCAATCCCAGCACAATGTCGCCAATGGCGAAATCGTCCGTGCTCTTATTTTTGAGTTGGTTTACTTTGAAAACCATCAGAACTATCTGGCCTTGGACTGCGACGGTCGCCGCCTCCCCATTATGGAGCACTGCCTGGACTTGTAATGTATCTTCGGTCGGGTGGATGCACACCGATTCGCCTGCTTGTATCAGGCCCAGCGAGACTTTGCCCTTGATCTTGAACTCCGAGCCGGATACGTCGTATATATCGTTTATCGCCAAATTGAAATCGCTGGAAAGTACAGTCTCGATCGGCGTTTGGGATCCACTGCTGTGTCCAATTTGCTCCAAGCGTTCGATCAATGTAGGCCCCGTGTACCAAGATAATTCGGGAGTGGTATGATCTGGCTTCACCACATTGCATCCCGTAAGCCCGGAGATGGGCACAAATGACATGTCCTCGCTGCTAAAGCCGATCTCCTCACCAGTCAAAAACTGCCCGAGCTGCTCCTTGATATCTTCGAAGCGCGCCTGGCTCCAGTTTTCCTTGTCCATTTTGTTCACTGCCACACAGAGGTTGCGGACACCGAGACTTCGAGCAATGATGGCATGCTCCTTTGTTTGGCCGTCCATAAGAAACCCCGCTTCGAATTCTCCCGTGACCGAGTCCACCACAAGGAGGGCAGTGTCTGCTTGGGAAACGCCCCCTATCATCTGTGGCACGAAATCCTTATGGCCCGGAGCATCAATGGCGGTGAAACGTGTGGATTCTGTCTCAAATGTCGTTGCACAGATGTCGATGGTCACACCACGTGTCCGCTCCTCTGTGGTCTGGTCCATGACCCAGGCCAACGCAAACGAGCCTTTGCCGGACTTTTCTGCCTCGCGAACTAGTTTGTTCACCGTCTTTGCGTCAACTGCCCCAAGGTCGTACAAGATGCGACCCATGAGGGTCAGTTTGCCCGCGTCCACGTGACCTATGATGACGAAAGATTCGTTTGGCTTGGTGAAATGTGGATTTTTCGCAAGCTCCTGCCTGATGTCGATTTTTTTGAATGGTTTGGTTGCAGTTTGCTTGGAACTTGGGGCCTTGGAGGCACCTTGAGCTGCCGCATCATCTTTGATACTCAATTCCTTCACACTCTGCTCAAAGGCCTGTTTCTGTGCATTGAGAATTTTGTCGTCGGGACTTGGCAGACTGAAATTGGACTTTGCCTTGGCTGTAGAGGGAGTCTTGTTAGTATATGCAGTAAAAATTTGATTTGAAAGCCGTCTTCTCTTGTTGACAAGTTCGTTTTTGTGCAGAGCGTGGCCCAGATCAGTTTGTGTCTCGAATAAGAGCACAGATACACAGTTTTGCGGCTCTGAGAGGATCGCAGACTGGTCTATCACAAGCTCAAATGAGAGATGCAGCTCCGGAGCCTTTCTTTTCCCACTCTGAGGCGCTGAGCAATCTTCAAGTTCTAAGTTCGAGTCAACCTCCATAGGCGTTACTGAGTCCGTGGCCCCTGACTTAACAATATTGGCCTCATCTTTGGCCTGCCGAGAGTTCTTTGCATTTTCGAGTCTTTTCCGAAGTTCCAAACCACCTCCATTTGTCTTACGCAAGAGCTGGATTTTGCTGGATCGGAGTCCTGTAGACTGACCATTCACGCCAAGTTCAGGTGCCGTGTCTGTTTTGAGCCGAGCGAGCAGACTCAATTTCGAAACCTTTGGTTGTTGCTGAGATCCATTTACTTCGGCCGTCGAGGACGCTCTTGCTTTAGATAACCTGGCTAGGCTCGAGACTTTTTCCGACAACAGAGGACCAGACGCGTTTTCTGAAGGAACGGGTTGTTTCCGCGTGAAGCCGCTGAGATCTAGGCTCTTTTTCTGGTCTGAAGCACTGGAGCCGGCTCTCAGTTTCGCTAGCATCGCTAATTTCGACAATTTCGGCGGCGCGGGCTCTTCTGTGATATTAGCAAACATAGAACGAAAATAAAGGACCATCGGACGCGAGTAAGCCCTGGCGAACCTAGAACTCAGGTAGTAAGAAGGAACGGAGGGAAGTAGGAAGAGAGGGAGAGAGAGAGAGACTTAAGGCGGCCAGAGAGAAGTGATCCCAGGTCACAGACGAGTTTCAATTTTATGTGAATTCAACATACCTTTTTTCTTTGGGAACTTTGACTTGAGCTCGTCGAGCGCGGCAGGAACTTCAAAATAATTATAGTACAAGGCCTCTTTGATATCAAGATCCTCTATCTGTGGGTTATAAGACAGTAGTTCGGCCTTGACTTTCGGAAGCGCTGCGTACAATGCATCGTATTCTTCGTTCGTCAAGGAGTCCTCGTGAAACTCCTCGTCGTTCGAGTAGTTGTCGTAGTCGTCGTCCATCGTAATGCTGAGTTTAGGCAATATAGAGGCAAATTAGATACATGAGCATTGCTGAGATCATGTGTAGCATTGCGGCGAATCGCGGGCAGCAGGGTCACGTGATCGCTTTGACCTTATTTCACTATGAACAGCAAAACAGCATCAATCTAATTCAGTACTTCTCAGTATGGAATTGGAGGAAAAGTCTGACCACTTCAAATTGAGTTTTTCCTGGCTTACTCATGCAACAAGTATTTATATATTTAAAATTTCGCGCTGATGGGTGTTTTTGGCAGGGTGAATAACGTCGAAGCAAACTCAGTTTGAGTGTTCAAATCATGTGACCTGAAGCTTCACGTGACTTCAGGACTTAGTAATAAAATCAACCAGGCTTCCGGACGTTGCTGTTTGGTTCATGTCAAACTTTGTGTCTTCTGTATGCCCCACTTGGCTGGCGAACAAATCTCAAAGTAGCAAAGCAACTATCACCATGAGAATATTACTCAATTGAAATGTTGAAAGTTGAACCCAGGTCGCGATCTATAACCCAAAAAAACGATTCTTTCTTCTTTTCTCCGGATCTTCGGCCACTATAATTGGAAAAGAAACGTAAAAATAAAACATGTGCTTCAATCAAATTTCGGTGTTTTTGAATGCTGACTCTGAACACATTTGAAACCAAACAGAAAAAGACAAAAAAAATATTGAAACCCACGAGGTTCGAACTCGTGCCTCCGAAGAGACCAGGAAAGTATGGTAAGGTAACCTTACCCTGGCGCCTTAGACCACTCGGCCAGAGTTCCAATTGTTAGAATTGTTTGTTACAAGATCGCCAGGGTCCAGGCGATTGAGACTTTAACTAGACAAAAATTGTGTCGCTAGAACACAATTATGCGGATTTGTGGTTAACCCTTACCGATTACGATAGAATGGGAATCGGCCAGAGATAAGGATGGGAAGATGCGTTCACTCAAGGCGCATGAGATAAGGATAGGAGGTTTGTGATTGCTCATGCAAGATTATGCACG
>JAKTYO010000048.1:23240-65708 GCA_030578735.1 Metschnikowia noctiluminum | reverse complement strand
TATTTGAAGAATAGATTCACGAAGCTTTCCTTTTTTCTGCGATTTATGAATAAATGTATTTGAATAGTCATAATTCTTTCTGCATGTATGGATTTGATTACTACAACCTTGTTTAGTCCGCAATTTTGGTGGATAAGCCATGTACGGATTGTACGCTTCTCCTTTACGCCGTATCTGTACGATTACTTGTAATGTCTCCGTAAAATCTCCGTAAATTCCGTACGTACTGAGTGAATACGCGGGTTTGCCCAACACTGCCTACCGCATGACTTGATAGGATTATAAAATTGTCAGGGTTTGATTCGACGCAAAATCAAGTCCAAAAGAGAAGAGTTGGTGGACAAAGAAGATCTTCTTTTTCTTTTTTTTTTTGTTTTGCAATCCTGATCACTACAGTCTGGGGTCAATTTGGGACCTGAGAAGTTAGAACCAAGGGCTCTAACGACCTTCTGAGAAAGTTAATTGAGCCGAGCGCGTGGCCCTTATTTCTGGCCACAGGCTCTTGATGCTCTCGCCCGCGGCCCTTCCCTATGGCCTTCCCTATGGCCTTCCCTATGGCCTTCCCTATGGCCTTCCCTATGGCCCTTTTTCGAGGCATTCGTCTGCTCGCGGCCCTGCGCGCGGCCCCATCGTGGTCTTTGTGGCCCTAGCACGACGGCCCCGGCCCTATATTTGTCGGGTTTCGTGAAAGTCTCTCAAATCGCGCGCTTAGGGCCTTTACTGCCACAACGCACTGATCTAGCTAAGTGCACTTGAGTCTCGTCCCACCAAACTAGACTCTCGGTCTCATCGGTCTGCATTGAGAAACAAAAACAAAAACAAAACAAAAACAAAGAGAAAGAGAAAAGCAAGAAACAAACTCATTTTTGAAAACCAAAACTAAAACGAAAACAGAACTAAAACTCAAAAACAAAAGCAAGAATCAGAAACAAACCTATTTCTAAAGGCAAACATATAGTCTTCGTAAAGAAGTGGCTAAGAATATAAGTGACAAAGAAAAGGCAACAATCTTGTTGAGCTTGAGAACTCTCCCCACCTTGCATCTATTCGCATATTCTCATCTCCTGCCATCTCCTACCAAACCATGTCGTCTATCTTGACTGCTCGCCAGACCCTGGAGCTTCACAAGGCAATCGTGCAATACCTCGCCCCGCTACTAGACTCCCATCCAGAGGTCCTATCAACGGTTTGCCAGGCTCTTGAGACATCCAAAGACGAGACTACTGTACCGCAATATCTCGAGAAAAAATGGCTGACGGTGCTTCGGCTACAAAAACGCATTCTCGACTTGGAAAACGAGGTCGCCAGCTACAAACAACTTATTGAGACCGCGAATCTGGCCTCCAATGGCTCGCTCATAGTGTCACGAGACAAGTTGAACTGGCTCCCGAGTGCTGTGCGGGCCACCTACCCGACTCAGCTGACACAGATTGTAAACTCTGTGGCCGTGCACCCAAAGTTCCCGCTTTTGGTCGCTGCGTGCGCAGATGGCCTGATGTTGGCATGGGATCTTGCGTCCGATGATGTCTCTCTCCCCCAGAAACTGTGGGCTGCCCATACGCGGAGTGTGCATCGCCTTCGATGGTCGGATGTGGCGGTAGACCTCAGCGAGCCGGGCTTTGGCTTACAGAAATCGGCCAAACCGCCGGCTTTCCTACTTGCATCGTGCCTGCTGGACCTTCTGGTCAAGATCTGGCAAGGCGACACATTTACACACGTGCGCACGCTTACGGGCCACGAACATACGGTGTCTGGATTGGCGTTCCTGCCACTGAACCCGCACATGCTATATCTGGTGTCACGAGACCGGGCCGTTAAGGTTTGGGACCTTGCCTCGGGATTCTGCGTCTCGACTTTTGTGGGCCACAGTGACTGGGTGCGAGACGTCGACGTAGCCAGCATCAACTCGCTGCTTCTGCTTGCATGCGTGAAAAAGTCTGCGCCACTAGGTGACTTCATCTTGACTTGCTCCAACGACCAGTCTGTGCGTCTCTCCCACCAGCTGGGCACGGGCCTTCTGATGCTCTTGGGGCACACCCACGTAGTGGAGACCGTGCGGTTCTTGCCCATGCTGGCAAACTCGCATCTAGATAAGTACATCTTGCAAAATATGGACCGGTTCCCGTACCTCCTGGATGCGATTGTATCGAACGCGGTATATGCGGAGCAATTGGGGTTCAAGTACTGCATTTCCGCTGGCAGAGACAACGTCATCAAGCTCTGGCTTCTCCCACCGCCATCGCTTCTCCCACACCGTGCGCCACAGCCGTCTATTCAGAACAACTCTCAGGGCTGGCACATTCTCGATCTTTTGGGCCATCAGCTGTGGGTGAAATCCCTCGACGTGCATCCCAATGGACGCTTCATATTCTCTGGAGCCGATGACAAGCTGGTGCGGATCTGGGATCTCGCCACGCTTCTCGAGCTGGGGAGAGTCTCTTGTATAAAAACGCTTGTGGCTCACGAGGGCTTTGTCAATGCGGTCCATATTGCTCGTTTTGAATTGCACGACTCGGCAGACACACCAGAGGGCCGAGCCAAGCTCATAGAGAAGGCCATGCGGTGCCTTTTTGTCAGTGCTGGCACAGATAATACTGTCCGGCTCTGGCAGTAGAGCATGGAATACCTTTACACTTCTCCGGTGCCATACGTCTTCAAGACATCAGATGTGACTACGAATAGATTGCTATGGCTCCTACCTCGCTCTTCATAAAGTGGGATTAATAGAAAGGGCCCAGTTTCACACTTCATCACATTGCGCCACCATCCTCTCGCATTCAATTTCGATGTTTGAGATATATTCATTCATTTTTCACAGCACAATTCCTTACAACATAAGTCGAGCTACTCCACTCAGGCTCAAACTCAGCTCTTCTCAATGAGCTCTGGCGCACGCTGTGCCCACTCTGTCCATGAACCATCGTAAACGCGGACAGGAATGTCTGCGGATACCTTGCGTATGGCTGTTTGGAGAATCACGGCCGACACGCCTGTTCCACACATCACTAGGATTCCATCTCTTGACAACGGTCTGGTCAAGTCGACGTCGAACTCGGCACGAAACAAATCTACAAGCTCTTCGCGAGTTTTGTAGTGACCTTCGGGTGTCAAAACTTTGGAAAACGGAAGCGAAAGCGACCCGGGCACATGTCCAGAGGATAAGCCCTCGCGGGGTTCTGGGTCGTCTCCTGTGAAACGACCCTTTGCTCGAGCGTCGAACGCAAAGTACTGCTTTTCTAATTGCCCGCTTTCCACCAAGTTCTTGAGCTCCTCAAATTCGATAACCTGCGCTTTATACTGGCGAGAAAACTCCGCTTGAGAGACCCCGACATACTCACTTGGCAGCAGCGTTTTCGGGCTTGCCTTATCTGTGAGGTCTCTGTTGTCTACGTCAAACTCCTCTTTAAATTGCTTGTAGTGGTCAAGCAAATACACATTCTTGTGGCCGTAAAGCGAGAACGTCCAAGCAGCACGCGGGCCAGAGAAAATGCCGGACCGATCATAGACGAGCAAATGGTCCGACTCACGGACCCCCAATTGCGCCATTGACGAGTTGAATACATCTTGCAGCGGGAGCATATGAGGATAAAGGCTTCTGGCATCACACACCTTATCCAAATCAAAGAAGATCGATCCCGGAATCCGGCCACCCTTATGGAACTCCTCGCTCGCATCATGAGGCAAGTTCGGCATGTACCATGAAGAGTCCACGGGGACAACTCGACAGGGGCCCGCAAGAAGTTTTGCAGCCGCGCTGGGCGATATAAGTTTGGTAATTGGTGACACTTTCACGGCCATGCTAGGTTTGTCGAGTGACTTTTGCGACATGAGAGAAGGCAGAACTGTGGGTCAACTCGACAATCTGGAACCCAGTTCACATTCTGCAGGCGCGCGGCCAGTTGACTTGAGCCCCGACTTGAGTGCACGCCTGCCTGCGCTTAGCGTTGACGATAAGACGTTGATTGATTGCGAAATAGTTCGATGTGCAGGTGACTTTCATCAAATGTATCTTAGGATGCAATTTGTCCTTGGGATGTTTGCAAGCAAGTTCTTACCGCAAGCTTTGACGGATTCGACAGCGTGCATGAGTCATGCCGTTTACTCGTGAATGCATCCAAGCATTTGATTCGACATGTTGCGAGTCTGCCGCACTATTGAGTTCGAACCTCTAGATGTATTTGTTCAAGTCTGCAGGTAGCTCCGAACCCGAAAGAGAAAGCCTCGATATTTCCAGATTCAAGCCCCATTCACAGGTGCTCATTTTTGTTGGAACATACTGATGCGAATGGTCTGAGTTACTCAAGGCGGTCTAAAGTCTCATGACGTCTTGCAGTAGTTGGTGTCAACATTATATGTGCAAGATATTATCAAGCTCACGGAGAGAAATTGGTGGGGCATTGCAATTGGTACATTTAATGACCCGACGGCGATAAATGCCGGTGTTACGGGTACGGGAGGCAATGCAGCGGGCTCACGATGACTTTTAATCAACGTGCTGAAGGCACCATAATCAAGGAAACGGTGACTCATCCTGTTTAAAA
This sequence comes from Metschnikowia noctiluminum, assembly GCA_030578735.1. NCBI lineage: Eukaryota > Fungi > Ascomycota > Pichiomycetes > Serinales > Metschnikowiaceae > Metschnikowia > Metschnikowia noctiluminum. Next base: position 61,167 of record JAKTYO010000048.1, on the reverse strand, counting down.
GTGTCATCAATTTGAAAGCAATAGGCAATAGGGAAGCTGACCGGTAGAGTCTTTATGTATAACCACGAATTTTAGTTTCCATAGATCTTGCTTCAGCGAGCCATGCTCAAATGAAGATCGATCGGCCATGTGTCGAGCCACACCGAGAGGCATTGTGAGACTTCGGTAAATGAAAAATTCTTTATTGAAAAAGGAAGTTGCGCCAACATCATGATTTTAGGTTCAAGGACTCATTTCCGTTGCGCTCCATGCTACATCTTCAATGAAGTGTGTGGAATAAAAGAAAGTATCGAGAAGGCTCAGGAAGCTTCAAGAAGTTTTCTAGATGCTTTTCATTTTGAACGAACCCTGAGTGGTTGTTCCAGGAAATCCTAAAGAATACGATGAGAATTGTCTCAATCAGCTCTTCAATGGCTGCTCCTCCGATACAACGTGGAAAAACTCATGCCAGCTCCAATACCTCTCACCCACCGTATTTATGCTTATTTGTGTGAACAACATTCTTGTGCCAGCCGTTGCTGGAGCTGGCAAGTGGTTGATCTATGGACCACGTAGCATGAACAATTCTTCATCATGGAGGAGAAAGCAAGGAAATGTTTGGGACCCAAGAAGGCGTACAATCAACCACCTCGAGTCATAAAAACAGATCTGTTCGCTGAAAGTCACATTAGGGTATCCACGAGGAGCAACCAGTTGATTGCGCTCCTCCACGGCATGATATCATGTTAAATTAACAGAAAAAAGGTAAAATTAGATGAGTGTGTTCACTTGTGAAGTAACTCTACAAGTGAAACCCAGTCAACAAGTGTGGTCCAGTTGTATTTTTCAGGTAATCATAGTTCGAGAGCCATAGTTCCATGGCTATAGTTGCGAGCTCCATGTGAAATTCCTTTCGAGCTTGAGTCAGGTGGGCCAAAGTGATTTATAACTAGTTTTCATATCCTTTCCTCTTGTCTGTCGGCCTAACATCCTCTAGCACAGCAAACCACATCATTCGCACAATGGAGTAAAAGGTGCACCACCCTCAATACTACAGTAAGGCTTTCAAACTACGAAACAAGACTCATTTATTAGTTATCGAGCGCAGTCTTTTTATTAAGTATTTGAAGAGTTACTGGCTTCAACTAACATTCTATGAAGATGTAAAGCAGTACGTTGGTGTATTTGAATGTTTGATCATGATTGATAAAACAGAATATTGTTATCACATAACTGGAGAGCCTGCTTGGCAGCATAACCATCATCGGAAATAAATTAATATATTTGCAATTGTGACATCTCTTCAAGACGAACACCATCACGATTTCTTGCCAATTCATAACTCATGTCGGTCAGCACCCAACAACTCTTGGCTCACCTCTAAGCCTCAGTTCCAGTTCTAGCACCCTGACAAGCTGCCAGAATCCGTCATCATGAGCTCTCGGAGCGCCATCGTGGCATAACTACTCACACCCAAGCGCAAATGAATAATCACCGCGGTCTTCTCCGCATCTGGGCCAGCACTCTCCACGACTCTGCTAAGAGTCTTGCCCTCCTTCTCGGCTGACAAAAGTTCGAGGTCTGTGCGGACCAATGGATCCGTATCGTCATTATACTTCACAATGTCGTACGATACGTTGCTGGCACGACCCATGAGGGGTCTATAGGAGCCTGCAAGCGAGAACTCTTTCACTCTTCTCGCCATGTTGTGAGGGTCAAGTTCATCTCTGGCCATTGCTTTCTCATACACCTCCATGAGCGTTTTGTTGGTAGGGTACACAACATCGTAGCCTGGCGAAGGGAGGACGACATCGTAAATGGAATAAGCACCGGACTCGACATCGGCCTGAGTGAGGGCTCTCACTTTAGGCGACGCAGATCCAGCCACTTCTTCGGAAAACTCTACACCATCAACAATCTCAGTGACGACCTTGCTTTCCTCGGACTTCTCCTCGACCATGATCAAGTCGCCAACCTGGATCTCCAAGCCAAAAAGCTCGATTCTTTTCGATGCCACCATGTTCCAAATGTACGACTGGTACGCGTGCACGTACATTAGGCGCAAGTTCCGTGGGATCAGCATGAGGGCCTGGAAATATGAGTTCGAGGAGTATCCGGACTCTCCCTTCTTGTCCTTGGCCAAAACATTGAGAATGGCCAGCTCTGCAGTACATCTCCGAGGCATCAACTTGGCTGCCTCCACTGCATCGCCATTTTGGGCCCACGCCCGACGGGCATCAACTGATTCGGGAGAAACACGGTCTTGTTCCGATAAAATAAGTTCTGCAGCGCCTTTCCAGTCGTTTTTCAAAAGGTAGATTCCCAAAACATGCGTTGAGATCGAAAACGTGCCGAATCTTTGCAAGCCGTAGTAGTTGATGAAGCCTTTCTGCAGGAGGGATTCGAAAGAAGTCTTTACGAGCAGCGCGAGGTCAGCTCCCTCGTCATGTGGACGCGCATCTTTGATAGTGATAATGAACTCGTTACCTTGAAGATCACCGAGATCCAACGGCTTGTTTTCGTAGCTGAAACTGCCCAAGACGATGCCGCTCAACGACTTGTTGAGTGTCGTAACACGTGCCACCTGGCCCTTATGGATGGAAAAGCGCTGGCATGTGACAGCCCTTCTGTCCTTTGTTCCCGAGTACTTGATATCTTTGTTTGAGGTCCGTAAGAATTTCGAGATTCGGGACGCCACCTCCATTGTCTCGCGGTTTTCTTTGTATACCGTAAAGTGCAAGTAAGACTTGTATGGGCCCAAACCGTAGTTGACTCTACCAGACTCGTCCACGTGATTGTTGTTGTTGAACTTCCGGGCAGGAGCGCCCTTGTTGACGAGAGCAATGCGGAAGGTGTTTTGCGGCGACGTAAGGGTCTCAAGTTTCCCTTGGAACGCAGTCCGAACCAACTGATGCAACTGTGTCCGTTGTGCTTTGTCTGTAAATGTGGACTTTGTTTCCATGTTGCCGCCCTTGGTGAAAAGTGCTTCTATCTCAGCAAGCTCCTCTACACTCAAGTATTCGAGAAGTTTTGTTTTGTCAGTTTCAGATAACGTATACTTGGAGGTTTGAGGTACGTTTTTGGCGGATTCGGTAGACTCTTCAGGCTTCTTAGATTCCTGGTTCAGGCTTTGAGTATCGAGTTCAGTGTTACATTGCGATTGCTTTTCTTCAATTTTCTGTCCATTTTCCTGAGAAGCCTTCTTCTCCGCCTTTACTCTCTGCGCTTCCTCTGGGCTAAGATTTTGGAGATCTGCACGGTCTTCTTGGCGTTTTTCCATCCGCCTGTCCTTCTTCAGCGGGCCCAAGTCCACGCCCGTGTCGGTGAGATGCACGACCTTTCCGGCCAAGTCTATTTCAAAGACCTGGAAATCGGAGTACCGCAGCTTGATTGTGCCCAAGAAACCTCCACTGTTTTTGTAGTTTTCATTGATGTACTGAGTGATGCCTACATCTGCCTCCTTGACCAGTTTCAGCGGGCCAAGCTGAATTCTCTTCGGCAATGGGGCCACGGCCTCGCCGGCGGTCCGCTTCGCAGGAGATTCCATGTTTTTAGCCGGGCTGAAATGAGTGAATACTTTCTTGATGCGTGCTAGTCAAGATGTGCTCATAGGCTCAGAAAAGTGATATTATTTGAGCGCTGAAAAAAAGCTTTGGTGTTGAACTTCCGTTTTTTTGATATAAAGCGCTAGATTTGATCAGAAGATGAAGATTTGCTGGCAAAACTTGGTCTCTTTTGTGATATTTGAGATCTCTATACTGCTTTGAGAACGCGTGCTGGAAAATTTTGGAACTCAGGTGCTGGAGATGAGCCTTCGCGCCAATTCGGCCCCAACTCTTGATATGGGATGAACGAAAAAACAAATGATAAACTTGAAAAATTGTGACTTGAAATAAGTGAGTGTGTCAAATCACCAGGGTATTGATATTGATTGAGAAGCCGAAAGGCTATGAATGAGAGAAAAGCAAATTACTTGAAGAAGCAAAAAAGGAACAAAAAAAAATGAAAAATGACGCTATATTGATTGATTGATATGCGGCTTCTCGTATTTTATTTGACTGGCCCAAACCAGATCGCGACAATAAACGAGGAACTAGTACTCTAAATTTTGATCCTTTTCATTTATTAGCAGTCGTTTTGTAATTATCCGTGGTTAATAAGAAAGACACAACGTGACTCCTTTCTGGTTTGGTTTATTATTTTATGGATCAAAAACTTGAAGCCAAAATTATACAATCTCTCCAAAAACTCTAAGCAGACATTCTGTCATCATATCTTATTAGTTTTGATACATGATCAGCCCCAAGAACAGAGACTTTTTTGCGAAAACGGCACTGATTGATTGATGCGGGAGTAGGATGAAAACATTTGAATTTTCGAAAGTCTATCCAATAAAGTCCGCGTAAAAAATTCGGATCGTCTCAGACATCCAAATCTAATTATCTGCTTATTTTGATCTCTGTAATTCTTTTATGTTTTCTTGAAGAATTCATTCAACCAAACTGCTCTCCCAGTACACTCTGCATATGTCTTGTTGAATATCAACATGTCTTGCTGGCCCTGCGCAACTCTTTCTTGCCCTGGCCCTGGCCCTGGCCCTCAGCCCGCGCTTTTTCTGGTCTGCGCGGCAGAAATGTATTGGGTGCAAAAAACACCCACTTGCTAAATTTGTTGCTATGTTCAAAACCGCCATGAGAGGATCTGAAGAGGACTGGTGGTTCAAGTTTCAGAATGACAAGGTGAGCCCGCCTCGTTCACAGCCCCAGGGCGAGAACCGCGCCGATGAACAGAGCAAACGCACGATAGTCAAGCGGTTCCTCCATTCTCTGATGTACAAAGTCAAAGAACGCGTAGAGCCGCCACGGAACTTTTCCTTGAACACTTTGAAGGCTTCAGCTTCTCTAGCCGGTACAATTCTGCGGAATCTGGACCAGGCGTCTCTGATAGCTCGATCCCAATTTACAAAGTCGCTCCGGTCATGTGCTTCCTCGGCCCGATACTCGCTCTGGGAAAGACCCGTTACAAATACCGCCAGCAGACGGATCTTGTGTGTCACGGGCTTGGCCGTTGCCACCAGCATGGCCACTACTGTTGCCCTTATATGCGGCGGGGGGCTAGAGAAAATAGCGTTTTTCGACGACCCGAGCCCCATGGTCGAAGTCCATTTTCTTAGCCCGGACGGTGCTTCCAAGTTCTACGAGTATAGCACACTTCTGCTGCTGCTATTATCGGTGAACGGGTTTCCGCTCTCAGTCACGTGGGCAAAGCCAACCCGTGGTCTTCTTTCCGGGCACACGCCACTTGCGCCGTACGTGGCAGAAGAAGTGGAGGGATATAGAGCGTCACGTGTGATAGTCTTGTCACGCCCGGTCGTGAAGAAGCTGGTTTCCAGTGCCGTGTCGCGAGGGTATCCGGACGCACGTGACAACTACTCGGCAGACCTCAACATCGAGAAGGTGAAGTGGGACTTTGTGCAGTTTGGAGGGATAGTGGAAGTCACGCCTATGGTTCTGTCGAAGCTAAGTATCAGCATCCAGTACACCGACATAAGGAGCGCCATTCTTGCAATGCATACATTGTCGCAGAAGGGCTCATTGCTCTACTCCAAGTATAGTCTGTGGTCGGCCAAGTACGTACGTGACGTCACCAACAGGCCGTGTCTTACGATTTGAACGAGCCGAGTAAGATAGGTGGTAGAAGACAGTGCATACGGCCCATTCCGACATACGAATATAGTTGAATGACAAAAAGACCATATCAAACTTGGCTTTGAGAGATGTGTAGCATTCTGGGCCTTGCGTTTTGAAGGATTGCTCAAAAAAGATGTGAAGTTACGTCGGTCCTTTCAGCTTTGGACGTACTTCATGATCCTATGAGTCAAGTAAATTGAAGGTGCTTCAAAAAAAACTTTTAGTGGTTCTTTGAGTAAATCTCGGCTGTTGTTATTTTTAAATGCCACCATCGTTTGTTTTGACGAGCTTTATAAAAAAGAAAGGAATACATTCTCACGAGTATAAGGCGTCACCAACAAGCAGACTAATTTGATAATCTTTGCAATTCAGTGCATTGCTGATCAAGTTTTACAGTCTCAAGACAAATAAGACTTGACAATCTGAATCCCGAAACAATATTCTTTGAAGTCTATTGAAGGCCTTAGTCCTCATATAGAAGCTAGCAATTACCTTTGAAGGACCTTCTGACGGTCTTTTCAGAGAGGTGAGTGTTTTTGAACGACTTTCCTGAAAGTTCGGAACTAGCTCATTGGTGAGTCTATTTTTATTCCTAAAAGATCTAGAGTGCCGAAAGTCACCAAAGATCTAAATCAGGTTGCAGGCTCAAACATGTACAGGCAATACTCAATATTGCAACTTTGGTACTCTGGGAAGTCAAAGGATTGTATAAGCTTGGCTTCCAAACGAAGAGAAAATATTTTTTTGAAAAGGTGTGAAAATCAATATATACGATAATCTTCTCGAAGAACTCTATTGAGATACGAAAGATTAACTATTCGTACAAAGGCCTTGCATGCAAATTTAATTCTGTTTTTATTGGAGTTCTACCCGAAAACATAATAATTAAGTTTCGTATTCTTGGCGATTCTGGCGCTTTGGGTCACTTTCAAGATTCCTCAGTTGCATCACATATCTAGGGGCAAAATCTCTTCTGAAGACATCGACAGCTTTTCGCCAAAATCATTCGAAATGAAACTAATATTGTCACGTGACCTCCCCCGAGGGCCAAACCATGAAAGCTCGCACGGCTCACAACCTCACACACGAAAATTCCCCATTTGCCGAAAGTGGTCGCATTGTAAACAGCACGGCTGCACACAATCATTCCCAGATTCCACAGCCCAAGTCGGATGGCAGCACACAAGTATAGACAGGCCCCAGGCCCCAGGCCCAAAAACCAAAAACCAAAGCCCAAAGTCCTAGGCCCCAGGCCCGAGGCCCTAGGCCCTAAACACCATAGACTATAAAGAGTTACACAATCTACAAGGCCAGCTTTCTAAGCCAGTATATGGAAGTTCTAGCCTACACCTACTCTCAGGTCATTTCGGACCTTGGCGAAAATTCTAGAACGTTTTTTCTTCAACTCTTGTCTTTGTCCTGTCCCCAACTTTTCTGCTGCTTCATTCTTCAAATTGCTATTTGCCTCAGTTCTTCGCCACGCACCCTCGCTGGAGTACTGAAGTACGCTTTAAATGAGCTGGACACTGAGAGCGTGGAATGTGAGTGAGTTCCGCGCTTTCAGGCCCTAGACTCTATAGATATCGCGCCTGGGCCCCGACTCCGTTCCATGAATAAGCGCACTTTTATTAACAAATCCTTACAAAAAACACTGACCCGGTCTAAGAGTTGATTCATACCCACAAGCAAGTCATAGCTGTTTCGATTACCTCGGATAATCTTTCGGATCTCCCAAGACTTCGCTCACAGGTCTGGACCAGACCTCAGCCACTGTTCGAACTAATTTTTGGCTTTCATCTACATCTTAGCTGTCACCTCGCTTCACCCAAATCTACATAAGCGCTACAGCAATCAAGCCTACATCAGAACCAAGTCTGAGTCTATACTCGCTACTGTTGGACAATAATTAAAGAGGAAAAAAAAAAACGATCGCGAAAAAAAGAAGTCTCTTCCACGAGCTTCAGAGACTTTTATCACCAAAGCACTTTGTAAGGACCCCAGAGATATCTGAGATCTCAAATATTCAAGATTATAAGCTCGGAACAACTTTCCAATCTTTTGCGCCTTTCAAAACAAAAGAGGTAATTCAAATAGTTCAATCGTGACAAGGGCAGTCGGTATACTCGCAACTCCAAGAGGTACTTAGCTGAGTCAAGAATTCCCATACACTTCAGAGGTTAAAGGACACCCGGAGTAAACATAGCTTTGAGACACGATTTAAGACTTCAAAACCACCTTTACGCTTTTTGAAATAAACAAGGCTCTTTAAAATCTTTCAAAAGGCTCTTTCTATCTACCCCACCTCTCAATTTCTCACATCACTGCTATGCGCTCAAGCTCGTCACTCTCCTCTTCAAGTGGGCAAACTACGCCGCTGCTAGGACGCCGGACGTCCAATGCCGACTTGATCCGGCCGCCATCTTCGCGTGGGTTCCGGCCCCAGCTGCCGAAATTCCAAGGCACCCGGTCTCGCCCGGGCTCTTCTCTTGGCACGCGACCTCTGACGCCAATGAACCGCCCGGAGGCATACACGGGCACGATAAAAGTGAGCATCCGGCCCAACCCACGCTCGAGTCTGGCACTGGCGCGGCCTCCGCACTGGCACATTGACGAGGCAGCTAATACAATCACAAACAACGGGGACGCGTCAGTGTACGCGTTCGACAACGTGTTTCTGGCGTCACACGCCGTGTCCAACGCTGCTGTCTACGATAAGGCCTGTGCCCACCTTGTGCGGAGCTTTCTCCATGACGGGTTCAACTGTACGTTATTTGCGTATGGAATGACCGGTTCAGGGAAAACATACTCGATGCGGGGCGAGGACCACGACCCGGGCTTTGTAAGGCTTGCCATCGACGACATTTTCCGCGAGATTGACGCCCAGAATATGAACAAAAAGCATACGCTCACGGCGTCGTACGTCGAGATCTACAATGAGAAGATCGTCGACTTGCTCAGTCAAACACCTCTACTGCTGTCTGTGGGCATGCATCTGAGTCTGAATCTGTTTCTGGGTCTGCATCTGAATCTTTACCTGGCTCTGGGTTCGGGTCTGATGTCTCTGAATTTGCTACTGGACCTCAAAATCCGGGATGACCCAGAATATGGCACGCGAATAGTCGGGATATGCTGTCCCACAGTCTTATCGAAAGAGCACCTCCTCCAGCTCATCAACATAGGCGACACAAAGCGAAAGACCAGTGCCACCGACTTCAACGCCCGCTCGTCCAGGTCACATGCCATTTTGCAGCTTCGTTTGCATACTATAGACACTGTAGAGAGCACCGAGGTGCGATGCACGCTCTCATTATGTGACTTGGCCGGATCTGAAAGGGCCGCTTCAAGCGCCGAGCGCAGAAAAGAGGGGGCATTTATCAATAAGTCACTACTTGCGCTATCCACGGTGATCAACAAACTCTCGCTCGTACTGACGTCTGGGTCTATCTCCGGAATCGAGCATATCCCGTACCGAGATTCGAAACTCACGCGGCTCCTCCAGCCTGCGCTTTCCGGTCTGTCACTCATTTCTATTTTATGCACGGTTCATCTCGGAGCAAGTCTGAACTCTGCCGATCAGCAGGTAGTCACTGAAACTAGCAACACGCTACGATTTGCAGCGCGTGCAAAAGACATCGTCATGGACGTGTCGAAGAACCGAAAACTGGCGCTTTCTGACCAAGATTCGGCTCGTCTTATTGAGGAGTTACGCCAGACAGTCTCTTCGCAAAAACGGGAGCTTGACTCTCTCAAACTGAGCCTGCTGCCAACTCTTTCAGATATGTCTTTGAGAAGTCCGAGCGATCCTCATACAGACCGATCGGTGGTGGCTGAACTCGAGGCTGAAGTTCGGGTTCAAAGCGAGCGAATCGAACACTTGAACCGCTTGAACGATTTGCAGAAAACAGAGACAATCTTACTAAGAAACGATGCTCTAAACGACATTCTTGGCGTCGACATTGAAAAGGGTCTGCCGCAGATGATGATGTCAAATCTAGAGGAGTTTTACAATCGAGTCAACTACGAAATGGAGGAGCACAAGGGCTACATCTCCCATCTCGAGAGGCAGCTCCGCGCAGCACACTTGAAGATCGCTGCGCTGCAAAAACCAGCAGTGGCTAGACCTCCTTCAGATTCTCAATTGCAAGAATTGTTGAAGGAGCAAGAGGAGGAGATTTGGCAGCTCAAAGAAACTTTAAAAGATAAGGATCATATTATCCACAGTCTCACAAAGACATCGAAATTGCGCCGCCTTGTGGACTCGGGCTCGACCTCGTCGTCTGATTTTTTGAAACGACCCAGTCTTTCTGGCCCGACTAGAGCACTTCTTAATAAAGAGAACAATGTCCCGGCGCAGGCTCGTGAGTTCAATTTGAGTCCTACCAGAAACGCTACTCACTGATTTTTCACTGTGAGGTTCTGAGGTGTGAACCGCCTTTTCTGTTAGTGTCTTGGTTATTGATTATGTATGTCGAAATGTAGTTTATGAGTTTTGAGAGTTTTGAGTTCTTCAGGATCGATATATAAATGTGGCAAATGAGTTTTGAACAAGGCGCGGGTAAATATCAAACAGATGGGAGTAGGCCATGTTTGTGCCGGTTTGTGTCTGCTAATACACCTAGCAAGGGGTCTGGTATCGTGTAATGGCTAATCGTTAACTATGTTTCGCCAAAGTATCATCCCCAGGAGTTAGTGGGACGTGCTTGGCCGCTTTGCAAGTGCGCCCGTTTGGACGTCAGCGGCTTCAGCGGGCTACTGCGTGTATCATCGTGCATTTTTCTTTTTTGCCGGAGCAGCGAGTCGAAGTTTCCACCATATCCGGCAGTGGAGCCCTTGATGTTATTGTCATCGGAAGATGACGCCAGAGTGCCTTCGGTTTGGTGCGAGGACTCGGGCACTAGTGAGGGTCTGAGTCTTTCGTCAGAAGCGTCGAAACGGATAACTTTCACGAACGCGTCGGCATCTTTGTTCTTTTCTCCGCCGTTAAAGAGTCCAGTTGTATCGCTGATCTGCAATGTGAAGCTCAACAGTTGATGGATGGTATCGTCCACAAACAAGTCAATGCGGTCTCCGTTGAACAACCGCACTTTTTTATACTTACCCACGCGCACGCCGTTTACGTGGCAAAAGTTCGTGCTGAAGTCCAAGAGCCAGAGATCCTCCAAGCAATGCGCCGGGCTCTCAAAAATCGAAGAGCCTTCCACTGGATGCCGTTTGCGGTGAATGAGGCAATGTATCTTCGACATCCGATCGTCGTTGATGAAGGTGTCGCACGCCTCATTACGTCCAATGGCATAAGGGTTCACGCCCTGTCGTACATAGATTGGCTCGCGCCTGAAAGAGTTCTCGAGAGGCGCTAATGTGAGAAATAAGTCTCCTGGTTTAGGAGACAGAGGCATATCGCTCGGTAACTCATGTATACTAAGCAGCTGGACTCTGCTTTTGACACTGAGCACATTACTTTCGTCCACTGCATCAGAGTCGACATCATTAGAACCAATCCTTGCTTTTTTCGCCTCCGTGTCACCGTTGAATGGCAAATTTGCAGCCGGCTGCAGTTGTGGAAGTGGGACCACGCGTTTTGGCACCTTGAACTCGGCGTTGGCCCTGCTGTTTTTTCGCCGGCCGTTATCTCGGTCGAGTGGCCGTAGCATCACGTCGTCGTCCAATTTGCTGGAGGCGCTAATGTGAATCCCGTGCTCGATTTTCCGTGACTGCTGAGACGTCAGCTGTGAGAGACTAAGCACTTTTTGCAGCAGTCCTATTTGCAGCGCCTGAGATTCAGGGTCCTGAGGACACCCCTCGACTTCAGCTAGCCAGGGGTGTTTTAGTGCCAGCTCTGCGTTGAAGCGGCAACCTGGATCCACGACCAAGCAACAGCGAAGGAAGTCTCGCCCGGCGGCTGACACATTGTAAGAGGCAAGCGGCGACTCGAGAAACTCGCCCAGCTTGATTTTCTGGAACATTTGTGCCTGCGTCTTGCCGTTAAACGGAAGGTGAGAAGTTAGAAGCACATAAACAAGGCACCCAAGTGACCAGATATCGACTAAGTTGCTGTAATTGTTGTCTGGGTCCTGAGACTGCTGCAGGTCGTACTTGCCCGTGATCACTTCAGGGGCCACGTAGGCGAGCGTGCCGCAAAACGTCTTCATAAACGTAGCGTTGTCGCTGAACTTCGCGAGCCCAAAATCGGTGATTTTTACCACAATCGGGTCGTCTTGCATGATTAAGATATTGTCTGGTTTCAAGTCTCGGTGGGAAATCCCTAGTTTGTGCACATATGCGATCCCGTCCAAAATCTGTTTGGCGATCACCTGCGTAGCGTCTTCTCCGATCGCGCCGTTGGCTGCAACAAAGTCCATGAGGTCGCCCCCGGGCACAAGTTCCATGACCAAGTAATAGTTCTCGATATCTTCATAGAAGCTCTTGAGCCGCACAATGTTGGGGTGATCGAGCTTTCGAAGAATATCGAGCTCGCGGTTCACGCCTGCCATGGCACCCCTGCCACCAGCCTGGATCGCACGCCGGCGGTTGATGATTTTCACCGCATACGAGTCGCCTGTTTTCCGTTCAATAACTTTTTTCACTGTGGCGAACGCGCCCTGGCCGATGGTTTCGTTCTTCACAATGAAATCCTTGTAAATGCCCTCGTCCTTAATCACCAGCGAGTTAGCCGAGTTCAGCGGGTTGTATTTGTCGGCGAAAAGCACCACAAACTTGATCACATCTTTGGGGATCCCTACACCGACTGAGATCTCGTCGCCCTGGCTCACAATATAGTTCAGACCCTTGACAAGCCGGCTCCCGTTTAGATACGTGCCATTGGTCGAGGTATCTTGAATCCACAAGGTATCGTCGTTCATACTAAGCCATAGCAGAAAGTGCTTGTTGGAAAGACGCGAGCACGTCGAAAGCACAACGTCACACTCGCTGTTGCGGCCAAAAAGCCAGGTTTTTTTATTTGCAGCCACGGGCGTGCGTGTCGCTTTTGCCTTATTCAAATCAAAGTACTGGTACTGGCCCGTGGCACAGATAAGGCGGCAGATCTGGTTTGCATCTTGGGCCTCCTGGGTTTGTGAGAAGGCCGCCTGTTGCGTGGGCTGTGTCGCCTGGGTGGGCTGGGTAAACTCCATAAAAAGGGGCGGTCTACGTGACTCAGGGGCAAAACTAGCGTGCAAGATGAAACTTGAAGGGGAATGGGACTTTGAACCCAGAAATGTGGCGGCCCAGAGTTGTACTTTGATGTGCGGTCAAGAGACTCAGATGGATTTTCAGCCAAGACGCGTTCTTGTGCGGTGGGATGCAGGACATAGCATGGGGAGACCTCACCAGAGTCTCGCTTGAGAAAGGCAGGGTGAGATGATAGGAGCGGACGCCATAAATAAGGAACCGTTTATATTTCCAGGTCACTTGAAGTTTTGGAGATGTCTGATTTATCATCATAGAGATGAAAGGAAAGTTTTGAATCGATCCCAGAACTTTAGAATCCTGATGACTCTCGGGTAATTTGCAAGAGTCATAGACTGCATAAATCGTCAACGTTCGCGCAATAATATTCTGAAAATTAGACACGTAAAAAATAAAGCAAGTGTAAAGCAGAAAGTACATGAATGAGGAAAAATATTATTCGGTCTTGTAATCGGTATCTTCTTTTTTTTTTTTTTTTTTTTTTTTTTTTTTTTCATTGGCTGCAAGGGCTACCTTTAGATTTTATTCCCGCGTGGTGGTTGATTATTCCGAACATGCGCTCGTGCGCGATAATTAATCTGAAAAGTTCTGACCCTTTCACTACCAAAGAGAAAAGATGACAAAGAAATATTTTGGGTCGTGTAAATTTCAGCATATCCGCCAAGTGTTCTGTATAAGAATTACTTCCTGTATTTGATATAATCATCGCTGTTGCACGTTCTAGATACACAACTCGTTACTTCCTATCACTGGTGCGTACTCTTGTTAGTTTATAAGTTGTATAGTATTTACAAACCCCGACTTGTATCATTGGCTGGTTTCTGAGTCAGAGCTCGCTTTACTACAAATGCAAATATGCGTGCTCTCTTCAATTTGAAATTGCCCTTATTCCATAACCAGGCTCAGTATGAGATGTTCAGAAACACTCGAATATGTCTCGAATGGTTTGAAACTTTGACCCCATTGATACGATAAAATGAAAACATTATCGGATAAACATCTAAGATCTTAGTGCAGAGATTTTTGCGTCAAGTAACAGGAGGTCCGCGAAGACAGGCCAAAAGCCTTCAATGCTCGACAGTACCTACGTTGTGAATGCAAGAGTTCTTAAACTTGTCATATGGAAGCCACCTATATAATAATAGGGCATGAATGTATCTGGGGAAAAGATCAGCTGTCAGAAATTATGTCATCCTGTTTCCCTTTTTTTTCTATTTGTGTCATCAATGGCGGGCTCAGAAAACGAGCCGTACTCACTCTGCTACAAGCTTTTTGTTTGGGTGGACGAAGAAACGAACAATAAACTGAGGTAATGTAACAGAAAACGCTCTTCCTTGTTATGGCTTCAACATCTATCCGGCTTCTAGACCCTTGATCATCAATACTAGAATATATCTGAGTATTCAAATCACAGATGCAACCTCTAAACTTCATGTCTCACAAAAAAATCCAACCAATCGAAAATTCACGAAGTTCGGGCTTCACGAACTTCACAAAAGGGTGATTTCACAAGCTCGTCTACTTGATCGATCTTGCGGAAACAGCCAACGAGGAGACAGGCGCAAGATTGTCAAACGTGTCCTTCTCGCCCACGTAATCCAACTGATTCAACTCATCCTCCTTTGCGTTATAATGCCTGAAACAGAGCCAGAAACAACAGCCCGCAATAAAGCACGCCACGGCCAAGCCCGTGAATGCCCACACAAACTTAGGGTTTTTGGAGGTTGGAGAAACAGCAATGCCAAGCGCCGCGCCAAAGGCGTTCGTGACCAAGAACAAAGACATGATGAACGATTTCATTGATATTGGGGCCTTGGTATAAGCGTATTCTAACCCAGTAATAGAGGCCAAGATTTCAGAAATCGCAATAAAAAAATACGCTGGCGCCTGTATGGCCACATGGACGTGGTTTGGAGTATTTGAGTACTCTGGTGCACAGCCCATTGGGTTGCTGTAACAAGGTCCCGCTTTGTAAATGAAGTGTTGCAAAACTGCGGCGTAGACCATGGCGACAGAGCCAAACATAAACCCCCAAAATATTCTCGTGATGGCTTTGAAAGGAGTGAATCTTCTGATGAAAGGATAAACAAACCTTTCAAATATCGGGATAAAGACAATGATGGAGATCGAGTTGATGGCTTGCAACACATCGTTGGGCAACCCGTGCAACTCCATTTGCCCGGCTTGAGTGATGAAGTTGTTGATCATCTGTCCATAGACCACCCAGTAGACAGGATAGAAAATGAACACTTTACATGCGTAGAAGGCTCTGACGACCTCGTCCACGAACTTCTCAGTCCATGGAAAGTCAGCTTCGGGATGAACGGACGGTCTTGCGGCATCGAACCGAGACTTGTTTGTAAGAGCAAGCCACGAGATCTTGAATGACTTGGCAATTACTTTTTCGGAGACAGGGACTTTCACGTATTGGTTTTTTCCTGCAAATAACACCACAAGTGTAATCACAAAGAAGCAAAGCGGCAACAAGTACCCGGCCCAGAAACCGTAATGTTTTTCCAAAAAAGTAGTGGCAATAACTGACATGGAGCCCACGTTGATCATGAGATAGAAAAACATAAACACGTTTTGGATGGTGATGTTTGGATCTTGAATGACCCGTTCCCCATTTTTCAACACCTTGACAATGGGCCTTGTCTTAGGAATCTGGTCCGCGATTAAAGGCGAAACATTGGATTTCACTCCGCCTGTGCCGAGACCAATGATGATGATGGAGGCAATGAATCCACCTAAAGAGACGTTATGCGAGGCCACCGATGGCAAAGAAGTAATAAATAAAAGCAAAATGCCTACCAAATAGATCACGCAAAACACGCAAATGGTGTTATACTTGCCCAAATACGTGTCTGCTATCCAAGCGCCTAAAATCGGAGTAATGTAACACCAAAACTGCCAGAAATACGACAACGCGGTCGCGCCTTGACTCTGCAATCCAAGAACTCCCTTTGGAGTATCGTTCGGGCCATTCTGCATGTAGTTTTGGAATGGTGTGGATAAGCCGTAATAGGCAAATCTCTCTGCTAGCTCCACTATGGCCACTAACCAACACGAAACTGGAATTCGCTCGGAAACGTGTCTGAAAGACTTCATCTCCGCTGCAGTCGGCTCTCTACCATCGTCATCGCTTGGCAACGCTTCCAATTCCGAGTTGCCCCACTCGGAGGCCGCCGATCCTATGTTGTTGACGTATTCCGGTGTTTTCAGCCTGAAATTTCTGTCAGGCATTTTTTTGTCAGCTTTGGACATTAGAGCCAGTGTTTCAGTAAGATAGTTAAGTGAAGCAGCTCAAATAAAATGGGGAAAACGGTAAGAAAGGAGAAAGATCAGAGGTCAGAAAAACGAAGTAAATGGAAATGTATGCGGCATCGGAAGCAAATATCTTCCTTCAATAATGGAACGACACGATAAGGCGTCTCCTGTCCGTTTACCTTGCTGCCTTACCGAATATATTATTCGGGCATTTTCTTGGCATATTCCTGCAAGCTCATGAACCTCCATGTTACTGAAAATCATTTCGGTAAATCACGGGTCTTTCGATTCTGCAAATCCTTGGTGATTCCAAAGAAGCAGCAAGAGTTTTGTCTTTGTGTTTACGAAGAGACCACGCATAGAGCCAAAGCTCTTTTCGTAATTATAGCCCAGATTTTGTTTACGTGAGCGCTGCTAAATGTACCGTCACGTGTCATCGTGGGAGCTCATTAACAGACGCGGCTCAATGACCAAATTCGTTTCATCAACGTCAAAAAAAACATTTTCTCAAAGAGGTAGAGGCATTATCAAATGCTTTCTTTTGGTATGTGCTGCCGCCTCTGAAAGTGCTCTTTTCCGGGATCACACCTATCAAAAGAGGATCCCCGGCTTTGTAAAGAGAAGCCAGGTCTGGCAAAGTCGGGCCCTGGCGTTTCCGTCAGCAGTACCAACGCAAGTAACCGCCTGCCGCTAGCGGGGAAGGCCCGGGCAAAATTTTCTGAACACTTGCAATTTAAGCGTTAAAACTTTACTTGCGCAATTTCTCAAAATGCCCAGAGCAAACAATAAGAAAAAGAAAATAGAAAAAATAAAAAATTCAAAAGATTTCGTTCACCCCATTCATTTTTGAATTGAAGAGGGGGCACCTTTCTTCGTCAGAGTATTCTACTTTGAGCCATTCTGATGTTGCGAGCACGGCTGAACTAAAAAAAAATCAATAGGGCGAAGAGACTTCTGCCAAGTCACGCGACTGTTCCACGGCGTTCGTGTCGTCACGTGACCCTTTCACTTCACATTCCTCCAATAAGCTCCAACACCTTGCTTTGACATTCCAACCCATGTAATATTTCTTGGCCTGCATTGCTTCTTTTCATCCCGCGTGATCCTGACGGTTTCAAGTGATAGACAAGCGCCAAGAACGCCGGAAGCGATCTTGCATTGCATCACGTCAATGTGAGGAAAAGACGCACTATATACAATCAAGCAGATGTGGTGAGTATCGTTCGGCTAGAGCCAGATTCGGCATGATTGTCCAGATTGAATCCTGGCTTTGAGAGAACTACTTTAGACTTGAGACTTTTGAAAAAATAAGAAGCTTTTCAACATGTTTTGAAGCAGCTCAGCAGCGCTCATTTGATGAATTGTTTCGGGTCAGGAGTAGATTTTTGGTGATGCAACTAAAACTCAAAACCAAAACTCAAATAAGCCGCGCTCCTATAGAAAAGCTTCAAGCCAAGGAACAAAGAGTTGCCTTTGGGATTTTTGTAACTCGGGCTAGCCCACGCTTATACCGAGAGTCCTCAATTGAATCGATTGGCAAAACCTATAACCAGAATTTACAATTTTTTTCGTGCAATCGTAGTATCGATTATTAAAATATACATAATATTTAAGGGTTTGCCATCATGATAAATTCCTGCTTTTCATCTGGCCCGAGTCTGACTCACCCTAATTCATCGAATAGACCTGGCAGAGACCGCCAACGAAGACACAGGCGCGAGGTTGTCGAAAGTGTTTTTCTCTTCGGTATAGTCCAACATGTTCAACTCGTCTTCCTTGGCATTGTAGTGGCTGAAACAGAACCAGAAGCACCATCCGGCAATGAAACAGGCAATGGCCAACCCAGTAAACGTCCATACAAACTTGGGGTTTTCCGACGTTGGCGAAAGGGCAATACCGAGCGCAGATCCAAAAGCGTTTGTCACCAAAAACAAAGACATAATAAAAGACTTCATCGATACCGGGGCCTTGGTGTAAGCATACTCCAAGCCAGTAATGGACGCCAAAATCTCGGAGATGGCAATGAAAAAGTACGCGGGTGTTTGGATCGCCACGTGCACGTGGTTTGGAGTATTTGAGAATTCAGGCGAGCACCCCATTGGGTTATCGTAGCAAGGCCCGGCTTTGTAGATGTAGTGCTGCAAAACAGCAGCGTATACCATCGAGGCAGCACCAAACATGAACCCCCAGAAGATCTTAGTGATGGCCTTGAACGGCGTGAATCTTCTGATGAAAGGATAGACGAGTCTTTCGAAAATTGGAATAAATATGATGATCGTCAACGAGTCTATGGCTTGCAAAATATCGTTGGGCAATCCATGCAACTCCATCTGCCCCGCTTGGGTGATAAAGTTGTTCAACATCTGTCCATACACGACCCAGTAAATGGGGTAAAACACGAAGACTTTACATGCGTAAAACGCACGGATCACCTCGTCCACAAATTTATCAGTCCATGGGAATCCCGCCTCAGGGTGTTCGGAAGGTCTCGCAGCACTGAAATCAAACTTATTCTTGAGCGCAAGCCACGATACTTTGAAAGATTTGGCAATCACCTTCTCCGACACCGGCACTTTCACATAGTGGTTTCTGCCGAAAAACAACACAACAAGAGCAATGACAAAGAAACAGAGTGGCAACAAGTACGCGGCCCAGAACCCAACGTGTGCCTCCAACTCAGTAGTTGCAATCACAGACATAGACCCAATATTAATCATGAGGTAGAAAAACATAAACACATTTTGGATGGTGATATTTGGGTCCTGAATAACTCTCTCGCCGGTTTTCAACACCTTAATGACAGGCTTTGTCTTTGGGATCTGGTCAGCAATTAAGGGCGACACGTTGGATTTCACACCTCCAGTGCCAAGTCCAATAATGATGATGGAGGCAATGAATCCTCCCAAAGAAACACTGTGGGACGCCACCGAGGGCAAGGACGTGATGAACAAAAGAAAAATACCTATGATGTAGATCACACAAAATACACAGATCGTGTTATACTTACCCAAATAGGTATCAGAGATCCACGCACCCAAGATTGGCGTAATGTAGCACCAGAACTGCCAGAAATACGACAATGCAGTTGCACCCTGACTCTTCAAATTCAACACACCTTTGGGCGTATCGGTGGGGCCATTTTGCATGTAGTTCTGGAATGGCGTGGATAACCCATAGTATGAAAAGCGCTCGGCCAATTCGACAATAGCCACAAGCCAACAAGAAATGGGAATGGTCTCAGAAACGTGTCGTAATTTTTTCATTTCCTCGTCGGTGGGTTCCTTTCCATCATCGTCGATGGACAAGGCTTCGAGCTCGGAGTTGTCGAGCTCAGAGTTTTTGACATAGTTGTTCCTCTTGGCAGAGTCAAGATCACTCGCCGTCACCTTTTCCTCGTTGACAGACATCGTGCTGCAAAGAATAAATCAACAAACAAGTTGAGGGCGAAGGATATGGATGAGTAGAAGGAAGAAATATCGAAGTTCGCAATCGTCCAATCAAAACAAAACAGGGAATTCAACAAAAGAACAAAAAAAGGCACCTGATTAGAGAGGGAAGGATACTCAATCTGATAAATACCGTCGCACCGTCAACATGGTGAGAAGCTTAAGCGAGGGGACATCGTGTAACCAACGCGTATGGGGTAAAGTGCATGCGCGATCAAATCTTTATCATGTCATGCTCGACAATAATTGGTAAATGAGGAGACAACATTGTGTACAGTAACACGGCATTTCAATATCTTTTGATAAACGGGCTCTCTAATGCTAGACTAAGAAATTGTTCACCTGACATACATGCGAGCCCATGCAGTATAGTTGCATTATCCTATCAAGCAAGGTGCGTTTCCTGCACAACATTGCATTCCGCTCCTGCCGTACACCGGCGCGGCCGGGGAATAGAAGAGAGAATGCCGTTTCCGGTAAGTGGCCCTTTTTATTTCCCGCGGGGCAAACAAGGCAAATGCCACCAAAAGCGCCTCATCTGTGACCCATTCCGTGTCTTGCGCCCGCGCCTGCGTTTACCGGCAAGGCATTCCTTGTTCGAGCTTGTTCAATCACGTGTCTACAATAAACTAACATTCCTCGGCCTTCAAACACCTTCGGTTTCCTTTTTAAACTTTTTCAAATCATTGCTAGTTAAATGTAGATAAGGCCATAGATAAGAAGCCGCACGCAATAAGCTTTGAAATATGGCGGCGTTTGCCTCGAGCTGCCGTCTGCGGAATTCCCCTCGACAGCTCGCAGTGCGTCTTGGCATTTCTTTTTATCACGTCACCAGCATGAAAGGCGTCCTGTCGAAGCCATGACGCGGTAGTGTATATTCCGCGCGCGACCCAAGGACAATACCAGATAGCACAATAGAAATGAAAGCTGCCAAGAAAATTACCGACAGACGGACAAGGCACTTTTGTCTACGGAAACAATTTTCTTTTTCCCATTCATCTGATAACGGGAGTTGACCCTTACGCAATTACTAAGAAGGACAAAATACCGGTTGTCATGTGCTCACTCTGCCTAAAGTCGTGCTCGTGATCTAAAGTATGAAGAACAGTGCATCCCTTCTTGGTCTGCACGTGCTACAGAAAAAAAAAAGCTGTCATCGTCCTCGCAGGCAGGTCTTGCCGATATTAGCTGCTCAATATTTTGCGAATCGAGGGCTGCAAGCCTGCCAGAATATGCTCCATTTTTCCGATCCCCCGTTTTACGTCTGTAGACTTTGAAGATTGTGGAAACAAAGTAATCGAAAAAGATCATCATAGGTCTTTTACTTTGATTCTTTTGAACCAAACTTTTTGCGCAAGTTCGTTTCAATTGTGGCCCCACATATTGCAATTGAAGGATGATGAGGACGCCCGAGGTTCCGGAAGTCTCGCGTATTCCCCGCGCATGAACGCCGAGTTAGAGGAATGATTGAAAGGATTTTTCGAAAAAAAAAAAAGAACTCCGGTGCCGGGAGTCGAACCCGGGTTTGCTCGGTGAAAGCGAACCGTGATAGCCGTTACACTACACCGGAAAAGGACGACGTGTGTGAGGTGGTGGTCCGACACGTGGTTAGGACCATCTTCTTGAAAAGCGCGGCGAGATGTTTTTCTCACTTTTTGATTCTGTTATCTGAGAATAGAAGTATTTTAACATGCCGGATGTTTTTTCACATGAGCCGGATCCTCCACCTTGTTCTTGCTCGCGACAAAAAAAAAGCGACAGCATAATGGCTTAGACGACAACAATTGTCATTATCTACGTTTTAACAAGGGCGTGCCAGGAGGATATTCTGTAATGCATATTGTTTCTTTAAAAAAAGTTTCTTTAAAAAAAAAAAAAAAAACCCCCCCGAGCTCGACACTAGGTACGTCTCTTGGGAGCTGGTTAGAGGTTTTTATATAGTGTTTTTATCGTTATAGTCCTTTAATCTGATTAATCTGACAGAGAAAAAGTAGTTTTAGTCCTTCAATCGGATGAATCAGACAAAAGGAAAAAGCCAAACACAAAATTTCCAACCATGGTTCAAACCCTGCGATCAACAAATAATGCTTCCGCGTATCTGAGGTACTATTGCTTTGAAAAGCGGGAGGCAGCTCCAGCCTAGACGAGAGTGTGGAACCCGGAGCGTGTTGACAGGTTTTGTATAGTTGTATACAGTTTTTGTCACTGGTTTATCAGGGGCATCTTTCAATACACAATACACTTGAATCGAACATGAAGAGAAATCGTAGCCCTGTAATCAGATGAACCAGACAAAAAGAAAAGAAATTAGAAAGCTTCTCAACCGAGCCGGTGTTGCAAAAGCTTCTACGTATTCACTGTATCTTTTACTGTATGTTTTCCTGTTTTTATATTACGCTAGTAGTGGGGTTTTAATTTTTCCGTAGCACCCTGTGAAATGGCAGGTTTGTCCAGAAAGAATACCAGGTAAATAATTCTATGCTTCCGTATATGAGTTATCAGAAGCTTTCGTGTCAGAACTCTGCGCACGTTTTTGTCTGGGGAGGCAAAAATATAGTCACTGGTGGATAAATCAGGCGTTCACACCATTCTTTCTATCTTGGTGTGGCTAATATATTCGGGTGTGACAGTCTCTAAAATTCCGCTTAATTTCAGCATTACCATTCACAAAATATTCATTACAGATGTTTCCGACAAAGAGACAGAGAAAAAAAAAATAGATCTTAGTAAGTAACTTGTAGTATTGTTTTCTGGGTGATACTTCTGTTTAGTCAGTCGACAAAAAATAAATGATAAAAGAGACTTTCAAAAGCCGGTTTTGAATAAAATGCGTTGTCTTCCACATTAGTTCTGAAAGGCCATGTCAGATTGAAATGACCAGCTTATTGTACAGACGCCTTCACTCAGAGCAAATGTTTTGAGTGAAAGCACCGACTTTGGCTGATTGAGCATTACGGGCTCGAAAACTCGGGGTATTAAGATCAACATCGTCCCAGGGTTAGTTCAAGGAACTACCATTTCCATTGCTGACAAGTCGGCAGAGGTGGAATCTCATCCACCCTGCTGCACAAGATGAAACAAAACATGACTAATCAAGATTCATGTGGTTTCTTATAAAAAATTTGATGCACCTCACTTCAGTTGTGCTGGTGTTAAAGTAAGTCCTTGCTCTTTTAATCTGCCCGACTGGGAAATTCCGCAAGAGATTCAAATTGATTTCTTTCTCAATGAAAGATTCTCGTTTAGCAAAAGATTCAGCAAAACCAATATCTTAGTTTCAAACAGATAACTATAATGTTCCCTAATGGTTCAAGATGTAAGACTTTGTGTTTCATGAAAAGGTGTGGAGTTAGAATGTGTGTATATATCTTAATATCACCTCTTCACTTCAAAATTACCTTGAAAAAAGAAAAGTGCATGCCTTTGCAGCATGATAATTCGAATCTGAGTCGCTCGAATAACGCATCATATACATGCACGGAGGAGGGGCATACTGCTCTTTGGAAAGGTCATTCGATAGTTGTTCATTCTTTTTTTTTTTTGCTAGCAAAGCCTTCCGTTTTTTGACATATTCTGAAGGAAAATAATTTATGCGATTCAGGTCATCTTTTTCGAAGGTTTCTTGAAAAACGTCGTTTTTTTTTTTTTTTAAAAACCAATATGCATTACAGGAAGCCGTTTTTAGGCGACCCAAAAAACTATATATCCATAGAATAATGTCGTCATTGTCTAGAGCCTCAGGCAATGGTTGTGGTCATGTGACCTTAACTCTATTTAAGACTACAGTAGTATCCAGAACTACCTACTCAAGAAAGAAAAGTATAGCTATTGGCATCGATTGTTTGTGCTTCAAAGAAGTCACAATCAATTTTCAGTAATAAAAATTTCGAGTTTTATTCAAGAAAACGGCTTGTCTACTATTCTGATTGCAGCCATGTAATTATCGCGTTCGCGCAGCTCACTAACCTCAGCCCGAGTCAACCCTAAATCAGCTTGAAACCTACCTTTTTAAGCGGCTGATACATCGCACGTATCCCTCGATTTGCGCCAAAGCATACCTCTCGCCGGCTCTAGATATGTGGGGATCCTTTCGTTTATCTAGCCTTGTGCTGCAAATGCAAATCCCACGTCTGGCGGCCTCAGGGCTACATAAGACACGTCTATTTCACTCTTCCGTTTGCTTGAAAGAGCCAAAACTCAATACGGTGCCTGCTGAGAAAACACGCAATATCGGGATCATAGCTCACATTGATGCGGGCAAAACCACAACCACCGAAAGAATGCTCTTTTACAGCGGCAAGACGCTGCGGATCGGAAACGTCGACCAGGGCGATACTGTGACTGACTACTTGCCCTCTGAACGTGAAAGGGGAATCACGATCCAGCTGGCGGCTATTTCGATTCCTTGGAATAGCCACAAAATCAATATTATCGATACCCCTGGGCACGCGGACTTCACTTTTGAGGTCACGCGCTCACTCCGTGTTTTGGATGGGGCAGTCACGATTTTGGACGCTGTGGCTGGCGTAGAGGCACAAACTGAAAAAGTCTGGCGGCAGGCTGCCGCGTTGCAAATCCCAAGGATTGCTTACATCAATAAAATGGACCGTCCAGGCGCCGGGTTCAGTCGTACAGTGAAGGAGATCGTGTCGAAACTCCAGACCCGCGTCGTATGCCTTAATCTCCCGTATTTTGAGCCAGGGCCCGATGGAGACGTCATCTTTAAGGGAACACTTGATGTTCTCCACAAAAAGCTTTTGCTCTGGGATCCAGCAGACAACACCGGAAGAACATTGAAGGCTGTAGATCTCGACTCTCAAGACCCCAAATTGGCACCCCTTCATGAGATGGTCCGCCGTAGCCGAGAGTCTATGGTCGAGACTTTGAGCGAGCTCGATGATGCGGTGGTAGAGGAGTTCTTTGAATGCGACGAGGACCACATGGCAGTCTC
Source organism: Metschnikowia noctiluminum (assembly GCA_030578735.1). Lineage (NCBI taxonomy): Eukaryota > Fungi > Ascomycota > Pichiomycetes > Serinales > Metschnikowiaceae > Metschnikowia > Metschnikowia noctiluminum. The sequence continues at coordinate 36,649 of JAKTYO010000048.1, read as the reverse complement.
TGTGGCCACCTTAACCCGGGCTATTCATAAGGCAACAATCAGCAACCAATTGACCCCTGTTTTGTGCGGACTGAGTTTTCGCAACATCGGCGTGCAGCCACTTATGGATGCTGTGGTGTCCTATTTGCCCTCGCCACTCCAGAGCGGGGTCCCTGAGATCTCGTCGGCGGCAGCCCGGAAATTCGGAAAACGGAAGAATAAAACCGTGGTTTCGGAATCTGTGGCCGTGCCTGTACACATTGATGCCAAGCGTGGTCTTGTCATTAACAAGAGCAACAATTTGACCGTAGCGCTAGCATTTAAAGTCATGACCCACCCTGCCCGAGGCGTGATGACGTTTTTCCGTGTTTATAGTGGCAAGTTGGCGTCAAATTCAACGGTCTTCAATACCCGTACAGGCCGCCGCGTACACTTTAAACGTGTCATGTTGATGCACGGGGACGTGCCTGAAGAGGTGGCTGCAATTCTGGCTGGAAATATTGGGGTCGTGGCAGGCACGCACGACGAAATCGTCACGGGCGATACGCTCGTTTCACATGGTGCGTCTGGGTCAAAAGGATTTTCGGAGCTAGAGTCGAACCTCAAGTTACTCCCGATTGATATTCCGCCGCCACTTTTCAATTCTAGCATTGAACCAGCCACGGCAGGTGATGCCAGACACATGAATGAGTGCATTGGCATGCTTTTGCGCGAGGACCCGTCCTTACAAGTGCATGTGGACGAAGATTTGGGTCAGACCGTGTTGAGCGGCATGGGCGAGCTTCATCTTGAAATCGTGAGAGACCGTTTGGTCAATGACATGAAAGCAAAGGTGCGCCTCACAGATGTGGCGGTGTCCTATAAGGAGAGCGTTGCACGCGCTAGTGGCCAGACAGTAAGGATCTCGCTGACGGAAAACCCAGAACTATTCGTGGAGTTGGCTGTCGACTCGTTTGAAGGTGACGCTGTCAACTCTCCTTTCGCCGATGAAGACGGTGCGATTTGCCTCGATAACGATAACAACATCCTTATTATGGCTACTTCTGCAGCATCGCCACTGATGGTAAGTGCTGTTCAAGAGCGCCGCTGGAAGTGTGAGTTATCCATGGAGGATCTTCTGGAAAAGTTATTGAGTGGATGCGCCACGGGTCTTCAGATGGGTGGCCCCTTATTTGGGCTTCCTCTACACTCGTGTGTGGTGCGAGTTGTGCAATGGAACTTCCCCGTCACGGAGAAGGCCGAGTCGCCTTCAGAGTTACTTGATATTGGAAGACGTGCTGTATGTGAGGCAATTCAGAAGCTCTACGAGAGACCCGACGACTGTTTGTGCTTGCTCGAGCCAATCATGGTGACAAAAATCTCTGTTGGCTCAGATGTGCTTGGGGACGTTGTGCATGACTTAAATAGCAGGTGCCATGCTACTATTTTATCTATTGATGACGAAGGCTTGGATACTTTGGAGAGTCAAAGCTGGGCATCTCTGGAAGCAGAGAAGATCTACGTGCCGCCAGACTACACGATGCGGTCTGGTGAGCATCACATCAGAAACAGGAAGATGGTTATTGCCGAAACCCCGTTGCGTGAAATGGTCGGGTATTTGTCCAAGCTCAGGTCAATGACTCAAGGTAGAGGTTCATTTGACATGTCGTACAAAGGGATGGATAGGGTTACAAAAGCACGCATGGTGTCTTTGAAGAATGAATTCTCTTGAGGCCATTTAGTTGGTCCAGTGCAAGGTTCCGACAAAAACATGTAAATAGCTTGAGAAGCCTTTCAATTGAGGATTGTGTTGCCCAGTGCTTGCCTTCCTTTTTCTCGCTTTGTTCGACCCAAAAGACAATGAAATCTGATTAATACCGGACTTCAGTGATGAACTTGCTAAATGATGGTGCTCGCTGTCATCTTTTGTTCTCTATGAGTTTCTGCAATCAAAGCTTATTCTTGACACTTTGGCAGGATTGATAGATTCAAGCGTTTTTTTGACGGCTACTTCTTACAAACCTATACTCAGGTAATCGGAAGATCATCATTCTGAATAGTCACGCAGTCCTTTGCAATTCCTACTGACCCGCGCCAATTAAGTTTTTGCCTTTGTAAGGCTGTCCAGGACCTAGTGCATGACTATAATGCCGGAATGAATGTGCGAATTAAAACAGTTCTGGCGAACCTCTTTCATCATTCTTCTGAGATGGATTAAAAAAAAACACCAAAAAAGTCTTTCACAGTTGAATACTTTGTTGATGGTAGGCGCTCGAACACTTCTGACTCATTTATACTTTTGACGCCTGCTGAGGATACTCTGAAGTGTCTCTAAACTAATCCAGATTCTACACAGCTTACCTGGGTTGTGTCCCACAGCAGGCAAACAGTGCAAAAGAATCAGTTTCAAAACTCCAATAGTAATGGTCGCTTTCGACTAAACCCGGGTCCCAGCCACAGCCCCAGCCCAACGAAAGATGCTATCACGTGATGTCTCCGCAATTAAAGCTCTTGTTCGAGAGTGCGTGCTGTACTGCATACAAATTTATCTTGCCGCACTGCGTGAACTGGAAGTCACCACTTACTACAGGTGTCTCTATGCCAAAGGCGATTTCAGCAAATATAGCCCATTAGAACCACACGATCAATGTCAGAGTCTTCTTTAGCAGACACTCACGTGGGTCATGTGACCGGGGCCGAGAGCCTCGTGTCCGTACAAAGCGCGGCGCGCCCTGAATCACCGGCACTGTCGTCGTCTTCTTTCGTCCCGATCGATTCTGTACAAGACGCCATCCAACTCATTGATGAACACAAAGTATTCAACTCTGCGATTTTGGATTACATCTCACAGGCCACAGGCGCTGGAGCGGGCCCGAAGCCGGTCGCAGACCACCGAATCATCTCTGTTTTTGGCTCGCAATCGACGGGTAAATCCACGCTTTTGAATGCGTTGTTCAACACGAATTTCGGCGTCATGGACGAGGTCAATCGGCAGCAAACCACAAAAGGAATCTGGCTTGCAGTCAGCCCTGGCGTAAACAATAGTGTCCAGAGCCAGGGCCACGTGCGCAAAGACCATATTCTTGTAATGGATGTAGAAGGAACAGACGGGAGAGAGCGGGGCGAGGACCAGGATTTCGAGCGGAAAGCGGCACTTTTCGCAATGGCCACGAGCGAAGTATTGATTGTGAACTTATGGGAAACGCAGGTCGGGCTCTACCAGGGCGCTAACATGGGCTTGTTGAAGACCGTTTTCGAGGTGAACCTCTCGCTCTTTGGATCGGCTAAATTGCATAAAAACAGCAGCACCAGCGAGCATAAGGTTTTGTTGCTTTTTGTCATCAGAGACCACTTAGGAGTGACTCCAAAAGAGTCGCTTGCGGCCACTATCACCCAAGATTTGCTAAAGATATGGGAGAATTTGAGCAAGCCAAACGAATTGGCGCATTTGGCGTTTGCCGACTTCTTTGACTTGGCGTTCCATACGTTAGGTCACAAAGTCTTGCAAAACGATAAGTTTCTCCTGGACGTCAAGCTCTTGGGAAATCGGTTCATCGACCCAAAAGATGACGACTTCTTGTTTAAGCCTTATTACCATCACGATATCCCCATCGAAGGCTGGACCATGTATGCGGAAAACTGCTGGGACCAAATCGACAGCAACAAAGACCTAGACTTGCCCACGCAGCAGATCCTAGTGGCGAAGTTTAAGTGTGACGAGATTGCGGCGCTGTGTTACTCCAATTTCTTGGAAGCATTTGATCAGGTCAAGGCAGACGCCTTGCTTGATCTGGATGCCTCGGAAGTTGATTGCAAGAAAATCGGTCTGGGGCTCACGGCTATGAAGGAGTCGGTTCTTGATGAATTTGACAGTGTGGCCTCGAAGTACAATACTTCTGTCTATGAGCAAAGACGTTCGATATTGGACGAGAAAGTCAACTTGAAGCTTACGGAAATTCTCGCCTTGTATTCTAAGCGCTTGTTGAACCTCAGTGTCAAGTCTTTTGCGGTAAGTTTATCCAAGAAGCCTCGAATTGGCTCTTTCATAGACCACGTGGAATCATCGAGGGCCGCTCTTTTTGCGCTGTTTGCTGAGAGTTTGGCTTTCCTTTCTTTGAATGGCCAATTAAGCACTAACGAGTACGCTAAGTCTCTCGAAACCGAGTCTGCAGAGATAATCGCTCGGCAGCAGGTCGCCGAGTTGAATGGAATCGTTAGCAAGTATATCAAGAAGCTCGGAAACGGCTTGAAAATCACAATTTCGAAAGAAATCGCTAATCCATCTAGCACCACGTGGGACCACGTTATGGACAAGTTCGACTCCATTACCGCTGCATTCTTAGACACATACCTCACAAAGACCGGTGTTGTAGACTTCGGTGTCGGTGCCGATGAAAAATTGAACGGGCTCGCTTTGCGAGTTCTTGAGTTCCAGTCTTGGCAAACACTTTACAGCTCGATTCATAAGTTCATTTCCCGGGACACTCTCCTCAACATTCTAAAGGATAAATTCGATGATAAGTTCAGATACGATGAAAACGGTCTTCCTCGTTTGTACCAAAAATCAAAAGAGTTGGAGACTGCATTCGCCGAAGCAAAAACTAGCGCAATGGATTTGTTCCCAATTCTCACGGTCGCCAGGCTTTCAAATGGCGCGGAAGTTACTGCGAAATACGATATTTTCGATAAAAGCTTGAAACGCAGGTATGAAAGCGTAAAGTCAGATGTAATTGACGAAAATCTGGTGGACGAAGGTTTTCACAGCGGTTCCGACAGTGAAGATGATGGCGAATTTGAAGGGAAGAATCGTTTCGCAAGAATTCTTACAGAGACCGAGAAGAGCGAGGTTGCAGCCAAATTCAAACGTGAGGCAGACGCCAAGTTTGTGGAGACGAAACGCTCTTTGATACAGCATGTGACTCAAATTCCATACTACATCTACTTGGTAATTTTAGTCCTCGGCTGGAATGAGTTCATGGCTGTGTTGAGAAACCCGCTCTTCTTCACACTACTCTTGGTCCTAGGTGCAGCAGTCTATGTCATGTACCAGACAAATTTGCTTGGCCCGGCTTTACTTGTTGCACAACGGGCTGTTGATGAAGCAGTACTAGTCGGAAAGCAAAAGCTCCGTGAGTTTGTTGTCGAAGATCACGTGTCCCTTGCATCCAACATGAAGAAGATGGGCGAAACCAGGGAAAGCATTGAGCTTGATGATTTGAAGCCACAACTGAAAGACGAGGAGTAAATGGAAACTGACCTTTTCATTGATTTAGTCGCCTCGTGAACTTTACAAAATATCATGAGAAACAGGGAATGCTCAAAAACAGTCAACGACCCTCGGATTAGCGGGGCTCTCTTTTTCGGCAAATCGCTTCCCCAAATGTTCCGACCATATGCACTTGCCGTGACATGTGAGATCACGTCTTTTTCGTCTTTGAAGAGGCAAAGAGAAAGTGTGGTTTCATAAAAGCCAATGATGCTCGTAGAAGAGTAACTCGCGTGACAAAATGCAACGTGGTTTATCTGTAGTGCTGCCCCGCATACGGCAGCTCCGGAATTGCGAGATTGTACCCCGATCTGGCCTTTACGGAGCGCGCAAACTCACGGTTTGGAGATTGGAGGTGATTTTCACCATAGTTTGGTAAACTCCAATGGGCTGTAGTTTAACGCTTCTGTGCTTTTGTAATTGTCTTATTGAGTGATAAAGCTGCATGCGACACAATGACGAAGTAGATGACAATGGGGTCAAAGTGCCCAACAAAGAATTTTTTTTTTTTTTGAAAGAATCATATGTATTGAAGGAACGCGGACCGTATTTTGTCTTTTAAAAAAACATATGTATTGAAGGACCGCGGACCGTGGTCGGCAGACGAAAACTATGTACTATACACTGAAAACCTTACCACACTCCCAGACACACACCAGGCGCCCTGTCGTAACAAAGCCAGCGACTCCCAACGTGAATGTGGCGAAAAATAGAGCCGAGAAACTGGCATAAGTTGGATTTTTTTGGCACGTTGGCGTACTCATCCCACATGCGTATACTTTTATTAAAAATCCTTGGTTTGTCTTGCAAAAATAAGTGCGGACTGATTTTTGCAAACAGTGGAAAAAAAAAATTAGTTATTCCAGATATTTCTTCTCATCTCTGTTTGCTTGTTTCCTTGATTTTTCTTTTGAATTTTCCAATCACAACTCACAACCACATCAAAGCACGTGAAGAATCGATCCACCCAATACGAATCAGACTCATGCTGAATTCAACCGATTGCAACCAAGTCAGTGGCGCGCAAATATGCAACCTGGTATTTCTTGGACTCCCAGCAATGCCACCATGGGCCGGACAAGAGCTCCGTAACGCGATTCGTACATAGATAAGAGTCCCGCACACAACGGGCAACTTACAAAAGAAGCCACACGCGAGCCCCGATTGTTCATATATCAAGAGCGTCGCCAAGCTATTTAGACCCACATAGACAATAGAAGAACAATTGCTGTCTCTCTTTTACGTTTTCAAAAAAGACCCGAACAAGGAACAGAACAAAGAATTCGCGAAATCCACCAAAGCCGTCGCGTCGATAACATATTTTTGGATCAATAGCTACGGCCCTGTCAGGCACCGGCAAGACTCTTCGCATTCCTTTCAAATTGAAGTGTCGGTAAAAAAAAAGACTTGACTCATTTGTGCAACATTTTAAGTAAGCATATTTTGACCCCTTATTTAGCCGCCAGCTACCGCACAAACCTTGCTGAGGAAGAAAGGGTAACATAAAGCTTTTCGATATAAGTCAACCCATTGCCCTCGAAATATCAAAATATCATACAGGAGCTTCTGTTTTGTGAAATTGATCCTCTGCGCACAAAAAACTCGGTCAAGATTTTTTTTCTTTTCTTGATTGCGAGAAGCAGGAAATTCGTTAAGGAACATCTCAACTCACTTTTTGAGGTCGGTAAGTTTTTGCCCACCACTTTAAGTACACTTGTGGCTGTTGAAACTATTGCCGCACCCGAGAATCCTTTTTACACTTTCGTGTACATCACTGTCTTATTTGCGATTTGGGTTTACTTTTCGCACTTGAAAATACTTTTTTGTACCCAGTTGTATCTCTGGCAGATTTCACAAATTGCGTGACGAGTGCAGCCATTGTTCACAACCTCAAGCTTTACCCCGGACTCACACGTGACTGGCCTTTGATAAGACGGAGTGGGGATCTGCAACGTCGCATTCTCTAAGGAACTCCTGCAGACAACGCGCGCGCCTGCTGCACACCCTGTAGCCTTGCCGACGCTTACAGTGGCCACAATGACCAACGAACACCTTGCTCAAATCGGCAGTGACACCTCGTCCGCGCTGGATTTCTCGCTGCCGATGTCCCTGTTGCCGCTGATTGCGCTGCCACTCTCCCTGCGCGAGTTTTTTCCTTTTGTGGCGTCTGCAGCTGATGCCTTTACTCGCGGCGTGGCTCGCTCTCGCTTGCCTATTTATGCCGCGCTCGTATCTGATAGTTTTGACGAGGCATTGGCTCAATCCTCGCCAATATCCATGCTTCCAAACTATGAGATATCACCTTCTGGAGAAGAGTGCGGCGACTTTCTTGTGGTGGACTTGGGTGGCTCGACCCTACGTGTAGCTGTGATTTCGATTGCGAAACCTGAGCCCGAATGCGTTTCGCGTCATGGTTGCATGTCCTACGAGACCGATTCAGGACCGCAACCTGGCTCGGAACAAGACAAGAGCCCCATCGGAATCTGTGAAAATGGAGACCAACATGGATCCCGTGAATCCCGCGAGTCCAAAGAAAGTCGAGTCTCGCTCGTGATTTCCCGCAGCTGGCGTGTGGAGAACTCGCATAAGGTGGTAAACCGCGCGTTCTTTGCCTGGATCGCCGACAAAATTGCGGAGACACTTGCAGCACAGACTGTTGTGAGGCCCGAGTCAGTTATCACCACCGGTATCACGTGGCTGTTCCCACTCGAGTCCACGCTGTATAACACCGCCAAGATCTTTCACTTGGCCAAGGGCTTTGTGGCCGCAGACGACATCGTTGGCTGCGAATTGAAGGCGCTTCTTGAATCTACCGTCCAGGAGAAGCATGGTCTTCATTTGGATGTTCAACTGATAATCAATGACTCCCTTGCAGTGTTCTCTGCTGCGCGTTTCTTCGCCCTGACCACGCTGTTGGCGATGGTATTGGGCACGGGGCTCAACTTCTGCTGCCAGCTTGCGGCCCTGGACAGAATTGCAGCATCGAAACTTTTGCATGACGAGAAGTTTGTTTTGTTCAACACGGAAACCTCGTTGTTTGGCCATGCGCTCATTCCAGAACTCACCACTCGGTATGATAGCCTCATAGATGCGCGATTTGCCAATCAACCACTGTTTTTGCCGCATATGGTCGTTGATCCAAAAACACACACAATATTTCAACCGTTTGAACTCTTAACATCTGGTCGCTACTTGCCCGAGTTAGTCCGACTCGTGCTTTGGGAAGCTGTCGGTCGCAAGGAGCTATTTGCCTCACAAAAAAACTTTGACGCTCTAGCTTCACCGTTCCAGGGGGTCACAGGAGAGCTTATGTGCTTTCTAGCCGAAAGCACAAGTGACTACGCAATGGCAGAACGCATAGAGTCATGCTTTTGCTGGCCGCAGCTGCTGGTAAGTTTGGCGGATGCGGCAAGCTGCAAATTATTGGTGACAAGCGTAATTAAACGAGCCGCTTACGTGGTGGCTATCGCTATCGTAGCGTATGTTAAATTGCTTCTGGAGCACAATGGCGCATTCAGGACAACCCAAATCTCCATTGGCTATGTCGGTTCCGTCATAGAATACTTTGGTTCACTTCGCTCAACTATTTTGGACTTTGTCAACGGATGCTCGACAGTGTCTGAATTGGGAATAAGCGTCAAGCTTGAGTCGGTAATCGAGAGCTCACTTGTGGGCACAGCCATTGCCGCTGCCAGCCAGTGTGCTCGGCTGAGGTGATTTGACTCGAATATTGGATATAGAAATTTGCTTTGCGGGGAGTTCTCTAGAAGAGATAGTTCCTGTTTCATTAGAGCCTTATGCACATACATATACAAAAGCGCATTTGTCGTCAAATATGAGAGCTTTGCTTCAGTACCACGAAAAATTGAGTAACAATAGTATTCAACAGAAAATTTTGGTGATCCATTACTCGTTGTCTGTGTTTTTGTTTAGATGATCTTTCACGTGATGAAAGAGAAACTGAAGACTGTTGTGCATATTTATATCAAATCGTTTTCAGATTTGTACTGAGCCTCAGCTTCTAGATAGCCGAATGATAGTATTGACTCTCAACACGCTTGAAAATCAATCATGTTCTTCTATGGTAGAAAGAAAGAGTGTTTTCCATAGCGTGATCTAAGCGCGTGTATTTCAATTACTATTCTATACAGACAGACAAAAAGAATCTGATGATTCTTTTCTCTACAGAGCAAGCTTTTGTTGTACGGAAATTCTTTCTTCCAATTGTCTTTAAAAATTTTCTTCAGCCTGTTGATTGTTCTTTCTCCAATTACACTTTCTCTCACAACTTAGATGCTATGCCGTAAGCGGCCTGGTCGCATACAATCAAAGTATTCTTGTGCCCAGCAAGATACGTCGATGGGAATTGAGGATCGTTCTTTTGACCATAAATTGTTCTTTTAAGTGCGAATCTTTTCCCAGCCCCCAAAACTATAAGCACAATCTCATCTGAGTTATCCAAAACCGTAGAGACTCCCACCGAGAGAGCTTGTTTTGGCACTTTTGAGCGGTCATTATCGAAGAACCGAGCATTTGCTGCAATAGTCAGATCCGCCAAGTCGACTTTTCGGGTGAGAGAGTCTCTTTTGGAGCCTGCTTCGTTGAATGCCAAGTGTCCCTCAGGCCCTAGACCTCCCAAAAAAAGGTGAATTCGACCATACAGCTTGATCGATTTTTCGTATTCTGCACACTCAGCTTCTGGATCTTGGGCAAGCCCGTTCAAAATGTGAATGTTCTCTTTTGGAATGTCCACATGATTGAATAGCTTATCGTACATGAAATATTGATACAGCTGTGGGTGAGTAGGATGTAAACCAAGATATTCGTCCATGTTGAAAGTGACGACATTTTTGAACGAGACACGTCCCGCTTTACAAAATTCAACAAGTCGTTTGTAAACGCCTTCTGACGACGAGCCCGTGGGAAGTCCTAGAACGAACGGCCGACTTTTGGTAGGTTCAAAGTCATTAATTTTGTCCACTATATACCGGGCAAGGAACTCAGAGGCATCGTCAGAAGAGGAAAAGATGGCCAGTTTCATGGGAAAAAAAACGACGTGCCCAGTTTTGATTTATGAATATATAAAAAGACAACCAAATCTTTCGAATTATAGGGAGAACGTCTACTTATTTGTGGCGTATCCAGACGGGTTTTGAGTTTGACGATGTCACCTTATCCATGCTAGGTCACGTGACCCTCCCAGCCTTCGCGGGACACCGCAACGTTGCATTCTGCAACCCGCAATCTCGTAAATAGTAAGTCCCATGCAAGAAAGCGCAAACATTTGCAACTGCAACCGAGCCCTGGCCCTTTTTCTGATATGAAATGACCCTCAGATACCACCTCCTTTGAAACGTGCTAGCCATATAAGCCAGTCATATATCGGAGGTCAGCGGATTTGTGATTTCTTGGAATTTCTAGAACTACACGAAAATAATTGTTATAGATCAGCATTCTCAAATTTCCAGTCCCTAGTTAACTCTACAGCCTCCGGGAATCTTACCTTTATACTTTGCCTGCTCACCCCTATTTATCCGAAGCGAAGAAGCAAAATCGCATATTCTTTCTCACCCCAAATCTATATTACTCTTCACTAATTATCATGTTGCGCTTTACTAATTGCAAGCTCTGTGACCATGGTAAGTTGAACACCGGAGACCTTTATATTGACGAAAGAACTGGGAAAATCGTGGCCGAGCCCGATGTTTCAAAGCATATCCCCACAATCGACCTTGGCGGCCAGATCTTGGCACCCGGATTCATTGATATCCAGAATAACGGGATCTACGGCCTCAACTTTCTGTCTCTCAATGCAGAATCTTCGGATGAAGACGTGGTAAAGTTTAAGGCGCTTTATAGAGACTGCATGACAAAGTACTTAGGCACTGGCGTCACCGCCTTGTGCCCCACAGTCACGTCGAACTTTCCCGACGTGTATCGAAAAGTGCTTCCAGTTTACAAAAGAACCAGGTCACGTGGCATGGCCGACTCCTTAGGGGCTCATGTGGAGGGCCCTTTCATCAATAAAGACAAGAAGGGGTGTCACCCGGTGGAGACGTTTGTGAGCGGGGAAATCGCCTCTTTTGAGTCTGTGTATGGAATCGACAATTTGCAACAAAATGTGGCCATTGTGACGGCTGCTCCCGAGATTGCAGGAGTCCTAGACCAAATCCCAAGGCTTCTTGAAAACTCCAACGTAGTGTTTTCGATTGGCCATACGACACTGGATCTGACTACTTGTATTGAGGCAGTCTCTAACGGGGCACTGATGGTGACCCATTTATACAATGCCATGCCCCAGCCCCATCATAGAGAATCTGGGGTAGTTGGTCTCATCACAGACCCAGACGTGGACGGCCACACGCCATATTTTGGCTTGATCTGTGATGGAGTTCACGTGACTCCCTCCATGTGTGTTTTTGCCTACAGAGCCAGCCCGGACAAATGCGTCCTTGTCACTGATGCCATGCATCTCATTGGCCTTCCTGATGGAGTATACCAATGGGACAAACAGCGCATTGTTAAGACTGGAGCGGCCCTTTACTTGGAAGGTACAAGAACGTTGGCTGGGGCCGCCACTAATCTTTCCGAATGCGTGAAAAATTTGGCAAACTGGGCTAACATCACGCTCGCGGAGGCCGTAAAAACAGTCACCAATAATGCTGCAAACTCTTTGGGAATCACGCACAAGGGATTTTTGGAAGAGGGTTGTGATGCAGATTTGGTGGTTTTGAGCGATCAGGGAGACGTGCTCCAGGTGTATAAGTTGGGAGTACCTGTGATAAAAGAGAAGCAATTGCATGCTCATCTCTAAGTGATCTAAGAGCTGAACGAAAGACCGAAAAGAAACATTGTTTAGAAGAGAAGTAACACTGAATCTTAACGGAATCATGGTATTCATAAAGCTTGACGTCCGTCTAACCTTGTATCTGAATTGGTTGTCTAATGAAACGAAGCGACTAGCTTTTAGCATGCTTCAAGTGTTATGGACACTGTTCTAAGGATGTCAATGTTAACACTGCCTGAAGTTTCGAAGCCAGAAAAGGATACCGTAAGCTTAAACCGTTTGCACAGAAATTTCACAAATTTATCCTTCGGCGTTTAATTGAAATGATTGCAGAAATCATACTGCATGTTTGTGGGTTGATGGGCTTGAGGTGCTACTTCAAAATACAGTTGTAAGAATGCCGAGTCAAATTCATAATATAGTCTCGTAACTTTTCTCTTCACGAATTTGTTCAATTGAACTCCCCGTGAAAACGAAAAAGAAGACGGTTGGATTTTGAAGATCCGCCTGCAACATAATATTGCTCGCAGAAATGTTTTGAAGTCTGTTGAGTGATCTAACCTTCGGGGCTCAGCTTCGCACTTGGAATAAAGAGTATGTGTGAAAGCTTTTACAAGATGCTTTGAGCCTTTGTCATCAGCAATGTGAAGAAACTGTTTGTTGGTGTCGCTACAGCGTAGCATATGTATGACACGTTGAAAGACAAAAATCGAGATACACGAGGAAAAAGGGAGAAACGGAATTTAAATAGCAAATTCAGCGGAGAATACTCACTTCAAGATCCTCTCAGACTAAACCTGGCTCAAGCTTACGAACAATATTTTTTGGTTTGTTTTGACTATTTTCGAACTTTTTAGTATGGACTTCTTCCTCGCCAGGTTCGACTGTGACTTGCTGATAATCTTGACTTCTTTTCAAAATTAAGATTTGGACACTTTTCAGTCAAGCACTTGTTGCCATGATAATCCAAAAATTAATATCTGGGGGCACAAAAGCTTCTGCGCCATGGAGCGTAGTCCACTAACCCCTTCCGAGATCGGTGGCTGTGTTGAAATTCAAAATTTCGTAAACAACGAAATCATGCCTCGAGCACGGGTTGCCTCTACTGAAAAAGGTTTCTCACAATTGGACCTTAATGAGAAGTGTATTGAGCGAAGTCATTCGTTTCACTAAGGGCATCTTATTCTCCACTGAACTAGATCTATCGAGTCTTTCGTCATTTTAGGTGAGATAGTATTTCAGTAAAATATTATAAACATCTAGTCTGCTTTCACTAAGAATTAGCATAGGAAACCACACAAGGTCTCTATGCTTTTGTGAGCTGTTTGGAAATACATTTGTCAGCAATTTGAGACGTCTTCTCTTCTGTTTTTTTTTTTTTTTTTTTTTTTGGACAAT
>JAKTYO010000048.1:0-23220 GCA_030578735.1 Metschnikowia noctiluminum | reverse complement strand
TTTTTTTTTTTTTTTTTTTTTTTTTTTTTTTTTTGGACAATGACTCCGTTAGCGAGATGTAAAAGATTGGAATTGTCATGACAATAGGTGAACTGATTATAAGAAAAAAACACAAATTCCCGATTAGCGATGAGGTGGCGGCTGGCTAGGTGTGATCTTTTTGATTGCCGAAGCTTGGGCCCAAGAGAAAATTGCGTGAAATTTTAGATGTGTTTGCATTTATTTGAAAGCGTCCGTAGCGTAGAAAAAAGAGCTAGCGCTGATGATTGATACCCTCAATCATGCAGCTGAAATTGGTTAATTTTAAATTCGACGAAGCGTAAATTGATAGGCTCGCGTAAAACTGAGGTTCGGAACTGGAGATTGCAATAGACATTGTCTAGTTGAGGCCATGCAGTATCATGTTGTTCAAAATCCCTAGTCTTATTGTTTGCTATTGTTTTCGTGTATATGGTAGGTTCTGCATTGTTGAGCTATCACCCAAAACAACTATTCTCTTCCCTCTGATCCACATGGTCTGACAGTCAAGTTTGCTGGCTGAGTTTCGAATCGTTTGCGATGTATAAATAGGTGACTCGGGTGAAGGAATAATCACAATCTCATAATTTTCAAGCTTCCGAACTCACTAATATGCAATTGATTATCTTCACTTTAATCTCCGCTGCCTTTGTCTCAGCAATACGAAACACGGACCAAAAGGAGCCTTTCAGCCAGCAATGGGGGAAAGAGCCTGCGCAGTCTCAATTCTCTGAAGTGAGAACCTACGAAGAGCTTGGGAATTTTGTTGATGGGGTAAGGAGAGAGATGAACTCGCTCAGAAACAGTGACTGCATGGACCTTTTCTCCTATAAGAGAGTTGAAGATCTATACAGAGACTTGAACGACACCCTCTCTTCGTTTGACATAAGCGAAGATCAGTTGACAAAGTTTCGGGATAATTATGATGAGGCAAAGAGGTATACCTTTCGTGCATTGAACGTTAAGGCAGCAAACACTTGCAAGAAGCGCCAGGAGGAAGAGGAACTATGCATCCACTTCACGTTTGCCAAATTTGCTGACGATGTTCATGAATTTGCTCGAGCAGTGGAGAAAGAGTCACACGCAGTTAAGAACTTTGAAAAGCTAGGTTTGAACGAGAAGAATCTGGTCAAAAACAGCTTAAGAGAAACTTTGCGTTCCTTGAATGAACTTCAATCGGTTGACATATCTCTGTGGAGCAGCGAGCCAAATTTCAAGGCGGTGAAAGATCAGCTTACTGAATTTGTTTTCAAGCTTTCTGAATATCACAAGAGAATGGGTGCTCAAGGGCACGCGTTTCGATAGATTGATCAGTGTGCTTTTAAATTAGCAGTCTAAGACTTTTTTTTTTTCATTTGTTTGTTTTGTTTTACTTATGGAAGCATAAAAATAGCAATTTATGCAACTCTTCTTAGCACCTAGGAATTTTGGGGTCTCATTACATTTTATGGATCGACCTTTTCTTCTCCTTGGCTCTATTTCCTATTTTATCTCTCGTCCGAGCATTTGCAGGGCCTACACTGTTAAAGTGAGACTAGTGGAAGAATCCTCGCACTAGGAGAACAGGTTCCTCTCAAGAATCATTCTATATGGTCTAAGGGAGTATTCATTTTTTCAATTCCTAATCTGGCCTTTCCCGCTTTTCGGTTCCCAAATTCTAGTATTGGGTTGATCCTGATCAACATTTACTATGGAATGATATGGTGCGCGTGTACCTCAAAAAGAGTATGGTTTTTTTGAACAGAGGCCATAATGAAATAATTATACTCTTGAGGCGCAACAATCAAGACTTCATTTGCCTTGAGCCAGACTCAATCGACTAGTTTTCAGAATGGTCAAACGAAATAAAAGAGAATTATGATCATGCAGAACTTTTGAAAATGTCTTCGAGTCAATCACCACTCCAAATTTTTTTATTCTCCCTTGTCTTCTGTTCCATGTCCTAGTTAAAATTTTGCATTAGAGTAAAACGTGATCTGTGAGCACCACAAGATAAACTGCACAAAACCCAGTATTGTTCTGCACTCAGGCGCCCCAAGCGAGCAGGCCCGACCCCGGCATTCCAGATCCAAATACGTCATTCTTTCAAGCCCTACGACCCTTTTTTTTTTTTCAATTCGTTACACTCAAATTTGACCCATTTTCCCTGAATATTCAATAAATTCCCACTATGTTGCGTCGCTGCTATGCCTCTGCGGCACGTGATACCGTCAGTCACGCCACACACGGCCTACATCCATGGCCCAAAGGGAAAAAGCCATCCCCACATGAAATCTTCAACTTACTGGAGCTGGATTGCCAAAACAAGTTAGCGTACGAGCGCGCTGTGCGCCGCACTTATCAAAAGCTTGTCAAAATGTATCATCCGGACCTTTCTTCGCTGTGTGAAATTGAAAACCCAGACGGTTCTGTTCTTCTGATAGAGCAAAAACGAAAACGATTTGATGATGTACAGAGTGCCTATGAAATCTTGAAAAGCGCAAGAACCAGAACCGCTTATCAGCGTTCCCAAACCACGTCGTGGGACGATTATAGACGAGGAAAAACGTCGAGTTTCGACGCCTATCGCATGGCAAATGCCCACCGTAAAAAGTACGCCTACGAAAACGACCCAAAGTTTTGGCAGGCCGGAAATTGGGAGGACTACTATCAAATGAGGTATGGAAGAGCAGCTCCTACGCGCGAGGAATGGGAGAAGAACAAATGGAGTATTTTATGGAAAGTTCTAGCGGCAGCGTCGGTGTTAGTGACGTTACAAGTGATGCTAGCACTCGAAAAAACCAACGAATTTAATCGGCAGACCCGACTCATGAATCTTCGTGCAAACGCAGAACTCTCGGACGCATATGCAAATTACGACGAGGGACTCACGCGATTCCAGAGAATCCGGCGGTTTTTGCTTTTCAGAAGACTGGGTTTGAGCGACAGAGATACCGACGGGACTAAAATGGAGGAGAACGAAATGTTGACAAAGTACGCCCAGGAGCAAATAAAGAAGACTTGAGCTGGGGATGGGCGGTTAGGAAGGTGAGCCAAAAATCTGTGTGTGTGGCAGACTTTTTCCAAATACTGAAGAGTCGAGCTGGGCTTCTCTAAGAAGTCATTTTATTTTGATAGAAACGTTTTTTTGCGAAATTTTCTCATTTTTTTTTCCTTCTTCGGGCTCGTCCTATTCCGAATCTGTGTTTCGAGTTGGATGTGGTATGTTTTCCGCTCGTAAAAACTGGTCTTATTAGGTTCCGGACGCATCATGGATGGTTCAACTCGACATGGATCAAAAAAGGTTTATTCCGATGGAAAGTACGAAGCTCTTTGTGAAGACACTGCTCGTTGCGTCTTACTCCATTCAAATCATTTTGTAAAAGATGATTCATTTGTCTCGTGTCCAGATCGGTTTCTGGTCTGGAAATTAACGAAGAAAAATGCTTGCTGCTAAAAACTGCAAAATATGCTACGGGCATTATAGCCAAACTTCATGAGATATATGATGAATTTGAGATTTGAAAAATTCGTGCCCAGTTCCCAGAATATCAGTTCCTATTGCTTTTGTAAGTAATATGCTTTCTGGTTCATACAGAGACGCTTTCTTCTCGAATGGTTCACAACGAGGCATAGCGACCCTCAAACTCAAAAAAGCTTGAAGATGGAGTCTAATTTGTCGGGTGAGATTCACAATGAGCATGTTTAAGATGACGTGAGTACACTGAAAATGGTGTTCAGATCAGGCACGATTCGCTGTTCGACCAGCTCTCCTCATAAGCCTTATTCCATTTTCTTCAAAGAGCGTTCCTTATCAATTTGACATTTGCAAAATCGTGTATTTTGTTTGATAGAAACATTTGGCTAAATCGAACAGTCTTGCGTGGCTGGAACATTCGAGCGAAGCTTATGTTTTACGGAACTCTACTTTGCTCCACCAGTTTGAACCTACTTCACATCTCTTTGATGCTCTTATCCTTCGTGTGCTTCGTCGAAGAATTATTGTTTTGCCTGTGAATTCCGCGTTGCCTAAATTATAGCCCCTTTTGCAAATAATGTTGATTCCTATTCTACACCCTTCATCGCTGAGAACGTTGTGCCGAGTATATAAAAACGGGACGAATGTGCAAGGGCGAGGTTTGGTATATTGCTGGATTTTTGCTTTCGATGAAAAGACCATTGGAATGAGCTAGACTTTTTCTTAATAGAAATTGGAAGAACACGGAAAGTACAATCAAAAAAGTCTGGAACATATCTCACTACGCTCCTATGCCTTCCAAATTACTCAAAGGTGTGTTTCAATCAAAGAATGAGAAAACGAAAACTGAATGGAGAAGCATCTAAGAGCGAATTAAAGAAGAAGCCATTCGCAAAAAAATGTTTAGATTTCATAGGCCACCTAATTTTCGTTCTTGCCTCAATTTCAAACATCCTCCCCACGTTTCACTTAAATCCGGTTCTCTTACTAATTTTCTGGTTCACTCCGCACTTCATGCACATGCTGCCTTCGTTCTCTTGCCCCCCCTTTTCTATAGGCTTTATCTCTGCAAATCGTTCTCGCGTACATGTATAAAGTACCGTCCAGAACAAAATCCAGGAAAGACTGAAGTTTTTTTTAAAAAATTCCGGAGTGTTGGGCGACTTGGAAACACAAGGGTACAAGATCACGTGACACAGAACCGACTCCCAGGCATTGCATCACGTGACGAGTGAATAGAGCATCTCGTTTTAAGATTGGCCTAACAAAATATCAGTAATCAACCAGTCTTGACATGAACTTCCGGGAACCGGCCACAGTATTGGACCTCAATAATATTCGTGCATGTCTCGTGCGGATGGAGGAAACAATTGTATTTGCGCTTATCGAAAGATCGCAGTTCTTCTCGCTGCCTAGTGTCTACGAGCCTAACAAATATGCGATTGAAGGCTTCAATGGGTCTTTCATGGAGTGGCTTCTTTTGCAAACGGAAAAAGTGCACTCCCAGGTAAGACGGTATGAGGCGCCCGACGAGACTCCGTTCTTTCCCAACGAGTTGCTCAAGCCGTTGTTACCCTCGATTGAATACCCGAAGATCTTGGCCTCCTATAGTGATGAAGTCAACGTGAACAACGACATTTTGGACTTTTACGTGCAAAAAATTGTTCCGCAAATGTCGTGCGAGCAAGGCGACCAGAACGAAAATTCGGGCTCTGTTTCCGTCTGTGATGTCGAGTGCTTGCAAGCCCTTTCGAGAAGAATCCATTTCGGGAAGTTTGTGGCCGAGGCAAAGTACAAGGGCGACCCGGAAATGTACAAAAGACTCATTTTGGCAAAGGACGTAAAGGGCATAGAAGCCAGTATCACAAACCAGGCTGTCGAGGACAAAATCTTGCTTCGTTTGAAAGAAAAGTGCGAGACTTATGCCACAGACCCATCCTTGAAATACTCACAGAGACCTCAAGCGAAAGTGGATCCAGAACTTATTGTGCACTTGTACAAGCAGTATGTGATTCCTCTCACCAAGAAAGTTGAGGTGGAGTATTTATTGCGCAGACTCGAAGATGAGGATAGTAAATGAAAGCGTTGAAAATGAGAGACATAAAGACAAGACAGTGAAAATGAGAAATTCAAGAAGGAGACGGTGGTAGTGTCTGATCAAGAAACATTTCAACAAAGGCAGTTTTGCCCATTTGACTTTGGATCCTGGAAAACAAGACAATACCTCATTTGTTCTGTTTTACGTTTAAGGCGGAAATCGAGGGAACTCGGAAAACTCAAAAGAAAATGATGGTTTTGTTCGATTGAGCGTCCAAAAAAAGTGGAGTCGAAAGCAGTCTAGTGACATCGTAAGGAATGCCAATGGTGAGACCAACAACGCAGAGGCTTTAATTTCGGCATGTGATTTTTGCAGTGTGTATTGTTTTTCCTCCACTCGTTTAG
The DNA here is from genome assembly GCA_030578735.1 of Metschnikowia noctiluminum. Lineage (NCBI taxonomy): Eukaryota > Fungi > Ascomycota > Pichiomycetes > Serinales > Metschnikowiaceae > Metschnikowia > Metschnikowia noctiluminum. Next base: position 17,303 of record JAKTYO010000048.1, on the reverse strand, counting down.
TGCTGATAAAAGACGCCCCCATTTGCTATTTCTATATCTGATAGCACACGTGGATTCTCGACTTTACCCCAGAGCGAAGAATGCCAATAACACGTTAATATTAATTAGGAATGTAGGCCGCGCTTAGTCGCGTATTCATGCCAGAGGCCCATGTGGTCCACGTTGTGGCCAGCTGTATGCAGGACAGGGCGTATTTTGCACCCATCTCAGATTAATTGTAAAATATTGAGCGTTAAGAACGCTAAGCCCAAATGACCATATAAGCCCCCTGCCCGGCCGTAAGTTTTTGAATGGATTAAGTCTTTTCTCCTGTCTTTTCATCGAGGTTCTGCCCGCGGAACTGGCACACTTTTTCGCTCACAGTTCTTCTACTGATCTTTGTCCTTGTGATCCTTGGCCTTTTTAAAAACCGGCTCCGTGATCTTTTGAGTCTTGACAGAAGAGCGAGATCGAAATCACATTCGAAAATCCAGAATACCAGAATAGATACGCGAGAGATTTAAAACAGAACTATTCAAGAATGCTTTCTATTTTCGATGTTCTCTTCGAGTCCACTATGGCAAAATCCGTGGTTGGATGTGTTCTGGTCATAGCAATATCAATGATTTTATCACCCAGAGTGTCGACCTCCATCCGCTCTATTGCTGTCTTCGTATGGGCGTGTTTCTTCAAGCCGATTTTTAAATCTCACGCCAAACACACGGGCCAGCAGCAGGCCTTGGACCAGTTTTATGAGAGCCAGGCCCACGTCTATGACACCACACGCCAGGTCCTCTTGAAAGGCAGAATAGAGTGCTTACAGCTTGCATCTGCCCATTTACCCAAAGCAAAAAAAGATCTAGTATGGGTCGACATCGGCGGCGGAACCGGCAGCAACATTGAGATGATGGACGAGATCATTCCTATTGCAAGCACTTTTGCTGCTGTGTATTTGGTCGATTTATCCCACTCGTTGTGTGAGGTGGCACGGGCCAGGTTCGCCCGTCTTCCATGGGGCCACAAGGTCCATGTAATCGAAAGCGACGCGTGTGATTTTGTTCTTGGCCATTCCGACGTGAACTTGGTCACGTTCTCTTACTCTTTACTGATGATCCCCACCTTCAATGCGGCAGTGGATCATGCCGTCGAGCTTTTGAACAAGGACCTGGGTGTGATTGCGTGTGTGGACTTCGGTGTCCTGAGCAGCGACACAATAGAAGGCCGGGTCAACACGCTTGGTGGATTAGTGAATCGCAATATACCCTGGGGTCTTCGGAACTTCTGGCGGATCTGGTTTGAGGCAGACCGCGTCTTTTTGGACAGTGCTCGGCGCAACTACTTGGAGTACAAGTTCGGCACACTCAAGTCGGTGAACGCCTATAATAACACCCTTGGCCGGATCCCCTACTACATCTGGCTCGGGTGTGACAAGGCGCGGTCTCGCCTGTTGCTTGATCGCATCAATTGCTTGGCTACCGAGTCTCCGTATCTCGCACCATCAGACGAGTCGATGGAAACAGAATACCCTATGTTGAAAACAATCGAGGCCCCGAAGAATTGTGGTTCTAGAGCTGTGAGCAAGGGCCACGAGGCTGCGTTGGCAAACTTCAAAAAAAGCTTGCCATTTCCTTCCATTTATTACCAAAGACAGCCCTGGAGGGTATACTTTGATGAGGTGAATCCACAGTATCAGCAATTCCGGAACCAGTACATTTATGCGTTCACATGGGAAGACCCAAGAGAAGATCACCGAATCTTGAAGTTTTCTAGTGAAGATACCGTCTTGGCCATAACTTCAGCAGGGGACAATGTATTGGCTTACGCAAGCTTACCCGATGCGCCCCGCAAGATCCATGCCGTGGACTTGAACCCATGCCAAAACCATCTTCTCGAGTTGAAATTAGCAGCCTTGAAAGGAACATCTCCAGACCAGATCTGGTGCTTATTTGGCGAGGGTCGGGTTCAGAACTTTCGCAAGTTGCTCTTGCAAGAGTTGAGTCCACACATGTCTTCACAGGCCTTTCAATACTGGATGGATAAAGGCGAAAAAACTTTTGCGCCAAAGGGAAAAGGTCTTTATGACACAGGGTCCACTAGGTGGGCACTAAGGTTGGCTAAGGCTGTGTTTGCCGTGTTTGGAGCAAGTAAGCATATCGAGGAACTCTGTTCTTGCACCAATTTAAAAGACCAAATGCGGATCTGGGAGAAACAAGTGAAGCCCGCTCTTTTCAACCCACTTGTGGCCACGCTTCTTATAGGTAACCCTATCTTCCTCTGGAAAGCACTTGGAGTGCCTGCAAACCAGGCCGAAATGATGGGCAATTCTGTGTTGAAGTATGTGATAGACACGTTGGACCCAGTGGTGCGCCGCTCGTTACTCTCGACTGATAACTACTTCTACTACTTGACATTAAAGGGGAAGTACCACCGCAATAATTGCCCTGACTACCTCACCGAAAAGGGGTATCGTAACTTGACAACGCCACGCAACATCGACGGCACGGCTACAATCGACAACATCCGGCTTCACACAGACACCTTAAATGACGTATTTGCGCGGCTTGCCAACAAGTCCATCACCATAGCTATCATCATGGACCATATGGACTGGTTCGACCCAAAGGCCGCAGAAGCAGAGAAGGAGATTCTTGCTGTCAAAGAATGTCTTGTCCCGGGAGGACGGGTCATGCTCCGTTCCGCCGCACAGTATCCCTGGTACATCAAGACGTTTGAGAAGTGCGGTTTCAAATGCAAACCGGCTGCAATTAGGCACGCCGGCGAGTCTATTGATCGGATCAATATGTACGCGTCCACATGGGTCTGCACTAAGCAGGTGTCTGAGAGATTTGGGCTCGGCGATAGCCGCCGTCGGATGAGCAGCTTGAAGATATAGCTGGAGGGTGATGTGTGACTCTGAAAGGTGGTCAAAGACTCGTTTGAAGCAGACGGCATCGAGCAGCTTGTCAATGATGTAGTCCCCTTTAATAAAAGCCAAAGATTCTGACTGTGTCTCGCATTTTTTCGTTCCGCATCAGAAAAGTATCAGGGTAGGAATGTTACTTGGAAAACAATTCTTGAGTATACCCACGCATGTAATCCTCTTGGTTGCATAAAAGACGTGAAAGAACACAGCACGGAGTTTTTTCTGGATGCCAAGTCAAGTCTTCCGTTCGACATAAACTTTGTTGAGGCCAAACCTCGCACTACTTCCTTCGAGAAGACTTCCTTCGAGAATCCGTAGCTCAGTCTTTTTCCAACTCATTACAAAAAGAATCTCTCTCACATAGTTTTTTTTAAAAAAAACCCACAAAATGCCTTCTCTTCTCAACAAATGAGTCTTTTCTCTCTCCTCTTCTTTTAAAGTTCTGGATCCAAGCCGTATTTCAATTCAGTTCACCTCTAGCACTTTGAATTTCCCTTCTGTACCACCTCACCTCGACTCACCTGAACATTGTCCCGTCTCCCTCGCCCTGGGTACGCCACTTGGCCGGGAAACTGCCGCTGCTCTCCGCTCGTAGAAGTCGCCATGCCTCCTGAATATGCTCCGGCGTCAAGGGCATCTTGTGGTCGCCCAAAAACTCGAGGTTTCGTTCAGGAACCAGCAGGACTTCCTCGCCCTTAGCCAACCGTTGTAGCGTATCGCGCTTGCGCTTTTTCTTGGCTTCCATATCAATTATAAGTTGTGTTTTGAACTCATTTTGCTGCACCTCAAACGCCTTGGTGATCACGTCTCCAAGTAACAGTTTCGAGAGGCCGGCCATCACTACAGCGATGTTTTGTGGAATCAGGTGGCCCAAAACGCTGTTGCAGATCTTCTTGACCCCTGGTTTATTGACGGCCATCCGCCTATATGCCTCAAAACGTTCCATTTGGTCGTCGGAAAAAGACGTGATGAGCATCCGCTTCTTCTCGTCATCGTCGAGTTCTTCTTCCTGGACCTCCTGTCTTCGGAGCCGGCGGTACCTCTCCACGAGCTCGAGATCTTCTACATCTGAAAAATCGGTAAACTCGTTATCAGATTCTCCGCCCTCAGTTTCGACCACTGTAGGTTCTTCTAAGGGGCTATAAAACACGCGCCAAATTAACTCTTCGTCTTCCTCGTCGAGACTGACATCGCTGTAGACGCTTTCTGAATCACTCATAGCATTTGCTGGGGGTTCCAGTGATAAGAGGAGAAACGTGAAAGTAAATAATCAAACGTAGGACTGAGTGATCAAACGTAGGACTGAGTGATCAAACGTAGGACTGAGTGATCAAACGTCGGACTGAATGATGAAATAAAATTCAAAATCCCTTCTGAGCGAAACAATGAAAAGAAAAAGTAAAGGGTTTTTTTCAAAGAAAATTTCCAGGCTATGACGACTGTAGAGGGGTTGAGTCTTTTTGGAGCGTTCTTCTTTGACTTGCACAGGTATTTCTTCGTTCGATGACCTTGTCCTGCTTGGACTCTCTATCCTAGATTTTAATTCTTCACAAATAATAATTGCCTCGACGCCGGTGAAATGGAGACAATTTAGGAATGGTGTAAGTTCTAGATTCGAAGCAATGTGAAATAAGTCATGGCCTAAGTAATTAGCACTGCGTGCGAGCTGTTTACTATGAAGTGAAAATCGCGCAGGTCTATTCTTTGGGTAAGTCACTAATTGACCCGAATTGTACCATTTTACCTTTTACAAAAAGAGAACCATCGCACTGCATATCAAAAGTTATGGTCTTCGTTATGAGTAGGGTTGAAAGCCTAATTTGAAAAGAAAAATAAAAACTGAAAGGAAAGTCGACAACATAGATTCATCAGAACACACGAGACAATATAACTTGGTGTGCGAGGCGGTCTCTTCACTTGGTGCGACTCGTCGCAATTATAAGAAACGGTACAATTTGACGAGCTTGGAACAATCAACCTGAATGTTCACCCAGACAAGATTTGTATCTTTATGCAGTCATTTCGTCGAAATAATACCTGCCTGGGAACCACTTGGTAGACGATGGTCAATGGATCCATGGGAAAGAGACTTCTTAAGGTCTTATTAGCTGGTTGAATCGAGCTGCTAACTTTCCAATCTCGCTTTTCGGGGGATTTTTTTTTTCTTTCCTTTCCCTAAAGAGTCTTCGTACCATGGGGCTTTATTTCGGGGGGAATTTGTCCGAATAAAGATGCAGCTCTTGGAAGTTAGTAAAGCGTATGGGCTTCAATCAGCAGAATGCAAACTCCTGTTGTAATCTTTCATGTGTTACGTATATATCATGCAGTCAGAGTTGTATTTCTTGAAGAAATTTTCGTGTGCTAAGATATTGGGGAAAAAGCAAGAGATGAACTGACCTAAAAAAATTTCAATAGCGAAACTCGGTGTCGAAGTCTAGCATGCGGTGTATTTCTGAAAAGCCTTGAAAATTTACCCTGCATTCCATGGTCCATTGCCCATGTACATTATCTGTAAACGAATGACCCGCAAAGAATATAAAAGGCACATAACGTTCATTTCAAAAACATTTCACGTTCACTTTTGTCACATATTGTGTCCACCCGCTGTATTTGTTTCCTCTGTGTATTGTATCATTCCTTTTCTATAGTCTGTCTTTCCCTCTCTATGATCTCTCTTTTCTATTTCCCTATCTCTCCCATACTGAGACCTTCATTGTACAAGGTAGTGACTTCAGTTAAGCGGTTGCTCCAGTTGTGTTGGCTATCCTGCAAAATCTCGTCAACAATTAGGGCAACTTTTTTGAAAACATCACTTTCGAATTGTGCCCCCTGCAAAATCGTATCCAAAGTCTCAACAAGCCCAAGTATTGTGTAATGTTTCATGGCACTATCGGCCATTAGCCTGAGATTTGATGAGTCACACTCCGGGAGATAAATCGCTTTTTTTATACTTGCTGACACTTCTTGGAAAAATGACGTGACGTTATACGTGTCTGTTTTTGAGGCTCGCATCCTTTGTTGGTACTCTGTACCATAGATATCGCCCTCGATCAGCGTCTCCTTTGGAATTGGGTCTAAGTGATGTAAGAAAACCCCTTCGATGGCGCTGGCGTACGGCCTCATGGTCGTCAGGTAAAAAAACGTCATCTCTGAAGACGTGTTTTTCAAAAGATGCGGCGCAGCTCTTCGTTTCAGAACGTCCAACACTTGCGTGTGGGGCACAATGTTCACAAACTCGGATATTGCTTCAAATTGCCGCATATGTTCTCTGATGGCTTCGGCGATCTGCGGCTGTGTTTGGCCCAGTTCCTCTGCGGCCACGAAGTTGACTCTTAGGCGCCTCGTGACATCAGAGAATGTTCTAGTTCCAGCGAGAATTTCCTGACGCATGCCCAAGTCTGGCTTGAGGAGCATATCGTAGATGGCTTGGGTGAGATAGAAGGGCAAATCGTTCTGGTGGGCAAAGTGCAAATTGTACGCTAGGTAGACTCTCTTTTGCACTAGGTCTAAGGATAGCCTTGGTGCGCCCTGAAAGTAGAGTTCTACCGAGTACTCAGGGATCAGCTCAGTGCTTTTAGATTCATTCAAAAGGTTGGAGTCTTTTTCTGTGTGATCTTTTCCCACACTACTTGACTGAGCCAGAATCAGAGTAGTCTCCGCTCCCAAAAAGCTCGAAGAGCCATTACTATCAGCAGTAACAAAGCCCGTTTCACTTAAAGTAAATGTGTCAGGGGTCAAAACAGGCTCTTTCGCAAGCGCTCTTTGTGTTTCCGTAGGTGGTCTCAGAATATATTTTGGAAGCCGATCGATCAAAGGATACTTATAAGGCACGCCGTCGTTTCGTAAACGGAAGTCTAGCTGGAGCTGCGCGGCTCTCACCAAATCAGAAAACCGGAATCCACGGTCGCCAAATTCTATGGTTATTTCTTGAGACACGGTCAAATTGCGAGCCACAAAATCTCGTAGGGTTCTTGCGTGCTGGATCTGTAGAGCTGTATTATCAGATCCCAGTGCATGGTAGAATAGCCACGCACTTACGGCAACAGCCACGGTGAACACGAGCATTTTAATTTGAGCCAAAATATGGAGAGCTAAGGAGGTTGTGGAGTTAAACAAAAGAAAGAAAAAAGGATTGATGCTTTCAAGCTTCGTAAAAGTGGTGAATCAAATAAACTTTTCTGTCCGAGTCCTTTGGTCTTCTGTCGACTAGAAGATCGCTATTTTGATGTTTCTGCTCTTTCTCTTAATTTCTTTTTTTCGTTCTTACAGAATCCACATTGTTCGTATCAGGAAGGGATCCAATTTTGTCTAGAGCTCAACTTGAAGAAATACTCTTGGCCCTTCTATGAATCTTTTCGTGGGTTCTTTCATGATGGGTCGCGACTTGCGAGAACTGCCGGATGTATTTAGCCTGCACACTGGTAACCAGCCTCTTTTCTAAGCGATGCAATCTCGTCTTCACAATCCACTGTAAGCCAATAAAAGGCACTTTATTTTCTTTCTAAATTTCGTTTTTCCAAATCTTCAGTATAATACATCTCTTTTCGTCATGAGTGTCCCGTCTGTACCCATAGAAACACAGCAAGTGCCCGAATCACAGGAGCAGCAGTTTGTCCATGAGGTCTACAACGAAATAGCATCTCACTTCTCTCTGACGCGGTATAAGCCGTGGCCCATCGTTGAGAAGTTTCTTTTGGACCAGCAAGACTATAGTTTAGGCATAGATGTCGGCTGTGGGAACGGGAAATACCTCGGAGTCAATCCGAAATTGGTCATCGTGGGTTCAGATCGGTCCGACGGCCTCGTCACGTGCGCACAGCAGAACTCTAACAATGCCCATCTTCTTTGTGTGGCTGACGGGCTCCATTTGCCCCATGAAAACGGGCGTTTCGACTTTGCTATCTCAATTGCCGTGATTCACCATTTTGCGACCGAGGAGCGCCGGATTGGCGCTATACGCCACATACTCACCAAGCTCAAACCAGGAGGAAAGTTCTTAGTATACTGCTGGGCACTCGAGCAGGAGAAGTCTCGGCGTGGATACAAAGAAGGAGACGACCAAGATATCTTGGTGCCGTGGGTGCTACAAAAGAGCCAAAAAGGTCAGAAAATTCAAAAGAATCAAAGGAGTCAAAAATGTCGAAAAGGCAAGCGGACCGAAAATGCTGAGAGGAATGAGAAGAGTGGAGAAGATAATAAAACTCAATCTCAGGACAACAGTATAAGTGATGAGAGCTCAGGAGAGAAAGCAATTGCTGGCGACATTGGAAAAGTCGAGGCGGAGAAATTAGAGGAGAAAGATAGAAAAGAGGATAGCGAGCTGCCCACAGAAACAAAGTACAGATACTATCATTTGTACAAAGAAGGCGAATTGATTGAAAACGCGGAGAAGGCAGGCGGCAAAGTTGTGGATCACGGATATGAGAAAGATAATTGGTGGGCGGTGGTGGAGAAAATCTAGATGAAATTACGTTTAATTATGACATTAGGGCCTGGCCTTTTGTATAGGAAGATGGTTTTGAAAAACGTGATGAGTCATTGTTAAAAATAAGAGGCGCTCCGGTCGCTTCAGAGATCTCTGCGATGGTATTTGATGTAACTGAAATTGGCACAATCTCGAGGCATGTATTATTTTGAGCGTCATTACTTCGACAGTGTATGTCAAATGGGCCCGACTAGTGGAGTCTGGAAGGTGGGCTTGATGAACCTGGTCTGCAAAAAAATAGCAAGAGACTAGCTCGGCAAAGTATCGGAATGAGACTGGGGATTTCTGTCATCTGGCAAAATGTCCGAAGCAAGCTTTTTATATAAGCCGTATATTTTTATATATTTCGAAGTGTGTTCATACGACAAACTACTTGACATGAAGCCAATCAAATTACCCTCGGTGACAAAATGAGCGTGGAATCGATTGTTAACATAAATCTCAACTTTTCAAGACCAGAATTAAAAAATTTCATTATATTTATCTTAAATCATCATGTGAACTGAAGTTTATATCGCATCATGCTATTATGATCAAGTCTATTGTGGAATCCGATCCTCTCATTTCCCCAAGACAGAAGACTCCGACTTTTTCGATCTATCCAGTTCCGCAAACTGGAATCGTCCCTGCTTATGAGGTCAAGATAATCACAGAGCCTGTTATCACTAATTACTGCACCTCCAAGGCAGAGACAGGCAAAAACAGAAAAACAAAACGGTACTCTACCTACAATTTGAGCCTATAAATCTGAATGAATCTGCAAACACTATTAGGTAGAATAGTTTGTGCACTTTTCATCAACACATATACCTTTTCAGGTTTCTATTTCTTTCGACTCTAGTAGAACTCGTGACTCAATACAGCTTTATTGATTGTCTACTCTTCTGACTCTTCCATTGAAGTGACTCTGAGCTCACCTTCTTACTGGACTGTTATTTGGGTGGTCTATCTCGGGAAATCGCCATAAAAGACTATCACATCAAATATGGAGCTGTTACAGAAAATTGCAGGGTTACTTCTTGCGAGAAACTTCGAGAAAACTCCACGGTAGACGGTTTACTTCCATGTTTGGCCGGGCTATGTGAGTTAGCATCTGCTGCTTATGTCTAAACATACCTTGCAAGGGTGACTTCACTTCAGTTGACTTCGGGATTATTCCAATTTCTTTTTGCAGACGAATAAGAAGATAAAAGAGTATTGAGCAATCTGACAGTTGAAGCACATAAACTTGAGTATCTACGTGGCCTTCATGGACTTCAAGTGTCTTGTAAATGGAGGTAGAGGAAGGGCAAGTTGTATAATCTCGTTAAGTCGCTCAGACCATTTTGCTAAATTTTAAATAGTCAGCAAGAAGAGTCTCAGACATAAAGTCGGTTTAGCCCAACTTTATACCTCTACGGCAGGCAACAAATGTAAGCACAAATTAAAAACATCGTCAACCAATTGCGGAAGGTGAAGCTCGAGTTTCCAGCTTTGAGCCTTTGACCACATTCACGTTCACGGTAATATCTTAATCATTTCGTGAGAGCGTAATAGGTTTACACAATACTTTTAAACTTCCAGCTAAACTACAGCCGCGCCCTAATAGCTAATCGCTTTCCACTTGCAAGTTTTTGTTTGCCAACAACAATCTTGAAGATCAGCTCAGAAAGCTTTTTATTTTTTGCGTGAGCGAGCAGGCTTAATAAATTCTGGAACTTGCCACTATTATCTGCAAGACGCGCTGTCTCCGCCTTTCGAACTTTCGACTGATCCATGGTCATACTCTATCAATCGAGAACATTGCCGGTTTCAAAATCAATTGTACTCTAGAGTCATCAAAAAAAGAGCAAATCTTTTGGACGACCAAGGGAAGCAAAAGAAGGAAAACGTAAAGAACAGCGTGAAGACGACACCATTGGAAACTCAAAGAAAGTATTCAGGTTCGTAGCGTTCGAAAACAAAAAGAACAAAAAAAGAGCAAACTAATAGAAATCCTTTTCTGATGGGACTACCTGGATCTGCCGACAAAACGATTCGTGCCACAGATCTCGACGCACTAAGTTGCAGGTCTTCTGCCAACAAAAAAGGGTACTTTGACCCACCAGACCCATACATTTCCCAGCTCATTGAGGCGTACGAGCTGGCGCTACCTTTTTGTGAAGGTTATACTCAATTATCGGCGGGACGCGTGCTCCGAGCGAGCTTTGACACGCCCAAGCTCCCGCTTATCAACCGAGGCACGTATTTCCGAACGGCGTCGATTGATCGTATAGTTTCTCTGTTTGTAGGCGAGCACAGGAAGGCTCAGGTAATTTCGTTGGGAGGCGGTTCCGACACAAGGGCATTTCGGGTGTTGCCAAAACACGCACACGTGACTTACACGGAAATCGACTTTGCCGAATCGACAAGAGTCAAGAAGCTTGCTATCAGCAGGCTGACGTCACTTAAAAAGATCGTGGGGGCTTCGGATTTGGCCGAGATCAAGCTTAATTCGAGGGACAACTTGGTGCAGATGGACCCGGATTTATACTGCCCAAGGTACAACTTGGTGGCATATGATTTACGGAAACTAGCCGCCACGGGGCTCGAAAAGTTGTCGTTTCTCGACAAAAAAGTGCCCACACTTGTCATTAGCGAATGCGTTTTATGCTACTTGACGCCTGAGGAGAATATCAGCGTGCTCCGGTTTTGGCGATCCCACTTTGCGGCTACGGCTGTGGTTTTGTACGACCCGATGGGCCTCCACGATGCGTTTGGCGAAATGATGGCCCAGAACTTGAGCAGGCGTGGCTTGAACATGCTTACGTTTACAAAGTACCCGGATTTGCCCGCACGCAAGCGCTTATTTGAGGATACGCTAGGATTTCGGGCTTATCTTACAGACTCTGCGTTGTTGGGCGGATATTCCACAACTCTGCTTCTGTGGTTTGGAGAACACGAGGTGACACGCGTCTCGAGACTAGAAATGATTGATGAAATCGAGGAAATCGCACTTTTATTGAGCCACTATTGTCTCATCTACGCCGAGGCCGGTATGCTGCTGCATTTTGCGCCAAAGCTCCCATGGAGCTTGTGAGAATATGGAGCTTGTGAGATTAGCTCGACTGTATGAAGTATGTTCTATCAAGATTAAATAAGACGCCAGAGAGACGCCAAATGGGGGTCGGAGGTGGGCCAGAAGGCACATTAGGCCACAAAGGACGATAAAGGGCCAGAAGAGACCAGACAAGGCCAGAAGGGGCCACTTACCAAAACCTATCCACCAATCAAAAAATCGATCTGGTCCGCCACCTCTTTGCAAATCTTCTTGCGGCCCTCGCTGCCCACTGGAGGCAAGTCACTTAGGTTGATCTGGGTATCGCATGCCCACAGCTCGATGTGGCGCATGACATGCAACTCGATGTCGAAGTTGTCGGTCTCCTTGAGCATGTAGTTGGAATAGAGTCTTCTTCTCTTGTTGTCTGGGTTTTTGGGGCCTCTGCCAAACGAGTTCCGGTCAAACATCTCTGCAAGATAGAATTTTGGCCAGTTTGCGTGCAAGAACATCAACGAGTGCGACTTATAGAAGTGGAAGTCGTAGTTGCTCTTTGACTCGTCCTGTTGGTCGGATGCATATTCTTTTTGAGGTACGCTTCTTCTGTCGGGCAATGTGCTCTGTGCATAGTCGATAATGGGATCGTACTGACCCATGCCGAAATACTCCACCTTTTTCTTCTTGCCCATAGGCCCGAACTCTCGGTTGAATTCGCTCACCTGGTAGTACGGAAGCCCAAGCTTGTGGGCCGCGGCAATGAACGTCTCCTTATCGCCCTCGCCAGCAGCACCTTGACTGAATAATGGATAGTAGTAGTCGGGCCCATAGAAGTTATAGTACAAGGACAAAATGAGGGTCGGGAAATGCTTTTGTTTATCGATCATCATCTGGCCCGTTTCACTCGACGCCTCGGGAATGGCACCCTTGAGGTCATGATAAGAAATCAAGAAGGGGTCCGAGGATTTGCCGCGCCCGTCGCCCTCAAAATAGCTGTTTCTTTCCTGGAAGGTTTTGTCAACTTCGATGCCGGCTATGTCGTAGTACAGCGGCGACGTCGACCGTCTCCACAAATCGGGCCACATCACCATGCGTTTAGACCTAAACGGCTCGTTGACGAATAGAATGTCTGGGTTTTTGATCGGGATGTTGTCGGCGTCCAAGTAAAGCACATTTTGGAAAGAGGAAACCATGAGCGCCACGTTTTTCAACTGGAACCCGCCGATCTTCAGCATGGCCGAGGCTGGCACAAAGTCCTCCATGATCTTACACCGGCCATTGAGACGCGGCAAGACCGTGTTGCACAAGTCGATGTTGTAGTCGGCTTTTTTCGGGATGATCACCTCTACAGGAAGTGTTGAGCCCAAAGACCGCAACACAGAGATTGACGTCAATACCAACTGGTCGTACTTGGCGCCTCCAAGGTACACTATTCCGCTACCCTGCATGAACTGAAACTTTTTGCCCAAACGCAAGAGTTTTTCAGGCACAGAGGTTGCCATAGACAGCACGTACTTTTCATGAGAATTCTTCAAGGAGCGAGTTTCTTCTTCGCTAAGGCGCAAAAAGCTCTTTAAGTACTCAAACGTGCGCACGGGTTCACTTTTATACTGCTCGCGCAAGTGGCCGCCATACACTGGCACACGGCCCTCTCTATTCTGGTATTCGTTGCTCTCCTTCGACTTTTTGTAGTGTTCGTCGTTGTTGATACCTTTCACCGACGGCTTGTGCTCGTCGATCTTCTTCAAAAGGTTTGAGAAGAAATCAAGGTATGTGGCTTGGAAATCCGAGTATTCGACAATCGGATTGCTGGGGTCGCGCCTGTCGTCGTTCGCAGGCTTTGCATCCTCCTTTCCGGCGTTTTCGTCATTGCCGTCGGCCAGAATGGTGTCGGTGCTTTCTCCCGAATACGGCGTGATCTCGACAAGCGAGAACTGGTGCAGTTCCTGGACTTCGAACATCTCGCGGATTCTCTGGGTTTCGGCGTCCTGATCGTCCCACACCGCGCCCTCCAGGCGGCTCACCACCAAAATTCCATTGCCCCTGTCGTCATAATAAGTGCGGTAAACTGACTTGGCCACTGACTTTTCTGTGGCCTTGTCACTTCCGGCTGAGGCCAGCGATCCGCCTGGAATGGACTGCACGAGCTTACCAAGGGAGACCTCAAACTCGCCGCCACGGGCTCGCTCGTAAAAGAAAAAGGACACATTAAGAATAACCACCACAAAGAGCGCCCCAAAAATGGTCCGCGTGGACTTCAGCGACATCGCCTGTGCTGCCATGACTTAATATCTTAATGAACGAGGTAAAATGCAGTTGGGGAGATGGAAAACTTTTGCTTGTTGTGAATCAATAGTGGGTGAAACGAAGTGGAAGATCAGCCAAGTTGGATTTGGAAGATGACTTGTCGATCTGGAATGCTACACTCTTTCGCTTATAATTTTTGTTTTGTTTTTGGTGCTTGAAATGAGGGCAAAGACTATATTTCTATGCCCAAATAGGTTGCAAAAAGAATCGAAAGGCCGAATCAAAGCAAGACTTGTCAGACAAGAAAACAACACGTCGTTTGCTGGTCGGGGTTTGATAAGAAGTGGATAACACCGAAAAGCTAGCACACGATCAAGATTTTTTTTTTCTTTTTCTTGCGACGTTCTTTAGGTTCGTCGCCCTGTGCGCGTTGGTGGCCCGAATGTGGAAGTACCACTGCCTAATGGTGAGTCCCCGTGCTAGCTGCAGGAATGCTGAGCAATGTGCTTGCCCGGCCCATTGTTCTGAACACGTCTGTTTCTTTTTTTTGACGTTCGCCAGTAGCCGAAATTCCGAGGCACAGGAGCCGATGCCGAGAAGTTGAAATTCCGGGAAACTGTAAAAAGAAAAGTCGCTGTCTTAAGAAATGTGTAAGAAGAACAAGGCCTTAACGCGATATCGGGGGCATGGCCAGCATGTTACTGGCTCGAGCGGTGAGATGGGAAAAGGGAGGCGGGTCGAGTGCATGTAGATGGGAGCGGCTAGGTTTCTTTTTCCGAGTTTCTGCTTGCACAATCTGTGCGAGATGTCCAGGTACGCACCCGGTGTGCTATTGTGAGCGCAGACCAAAAAAAAGGTACAAATATTTGGTGCACAATTCTGAAAATGACTTGTCAAGCCGTGGCTCACGCCCGCCTTTCTTAAAAGTTTTGAGAAACTCGATGAGATTGGAATCGCGCGTTGCAATGCCTCACCTTGCAAAAGCTTCGGGGGAACAAAACTAAGTCCCCATTCCCGGCCTGTGTGCAGGCCGATACCGGAGCGCACGGCGGCCAACACAGAGAGTAGTGTGTGGTGTGTGGAACTTGCATAACTTTTTGATAAAATACGACATTTTTTTTTTTTTCATATTTTCCCTTTTTGAAATAAAGATTTTAGTCTTTTACGGAACTCCAATTTTCAACTTTTCATGTCCACCGCCCAGCTCCTCACCCCGTCCATACTAACAAACCTATTACGGGTTTGTCCAAATTCGGGCTCCACCATCATCAAACAAGATCCCATAACAATAATGTTTTTGTAAATCCTGTCGAGCCCTTTGACCTCTTCCAGATCCACTGTATCTACTAATTTGTCACATACGTTTTTCATATCCTCAACATTTTCAACTGTACAGTATACCACATCCCCAGCATCTGTTAACACCTGCCCCTTCAGCGATGTTATTACTTTTATTTTTCAATCAATTTGTTTCTCTAAAGAAACAATATGTATTGAAGTACCGCAAGCCGTGACCGGCGGACGAGACTATTTACTATACACCAAAAACCTTAACACACTTCCTGTTTGAATTTAGTAGCCTTTCTAGTTAGCGGCGCAGCATATGTGGTCACGGTGTTGTTCGATATAAACAAAAATTAACGATCATATACACAACCTACTCATCATCTCCTCCATACTTAATTCAACACTATAATCATTAATATGTAACAGTGTTACAACTTTACCTATTTCTTTATACAGTTTTACGTAAAAATAATAGAAGATACCTTCCCCTAAAACCGATTGACCCGGTTTTCTTATATTGTGAAGAATACACGAGGTCTCATTTTTATTTAAACTTTGAAAATCACTGAAAATGATAATGAATTGTTTATTCTAGTTCAGGTTTCTTCCCAGCCGTTTTTATCATTACATTTGAATGAATTCGATTAACTTTTGCAAAGGATTTTTAAAAAAGCCAGATTTCATTTCATCAAATGAAATTCTTTGGTTATCTACAAACAAATACCATGCATAGTGTTTTATACTGGTTCCTGTCAATTAATATGTGATTATTACTAATACAGATTCTTATAATATTGCTTTAACTAATTCTGAAACACAAGTAATAGTATATAAATATGTGATTACACCTTTTCAATAACATCACGATGCTTTTATATGCTAACCATAATGACTATGATAACTTTATTAAACATCATATTAAAAAGTTACATAATAGTTTCACTGACGGATTTGTTTGTAGAGGCATTGCTTTTAGTTTAGAGTTCTGTATCAACATTCTTACATCTACTAGTGATTTTCCTGATCTTGTTCGAAAAAACGCGGCTTGAAAATTCTAATTTAATAATCTATATAAGAGTAAATCTTCTCTCATAAAATACAAACCTTTTTGTATATGGTGTCTTCAAGGCCCATCTAAAGAGACTTGTACAGAACTTATTAATTTAGATCACGATTTTGATTATTTTCGAGCCGTACTTTCTATTTTAATGAATTGGGAAGAGGTTCGGTTTAAATTAACTCAAAAATTCAATCTGAATCATGATGACAAATATCTTGGTCTACCACTCCAAGGGGTGAACTGGACCCAAACATCAACAACTTACCTTTCATCACATTCATCCTGGGATATTCACTGTTAGATGTTATTGAAAGAGGCAAGGGTACAATTCAATTTGTGAGCTCAAAACCAGTTTACAGGGATTTAGTTCAATGTATGCTGCGAGTCGAACTTCACAAGATGGACACTGGAACTAAATATGTCTTTTAAGGTATTGGTATGGAAAAGATCTATGCTCGGCCCAAAAAGGGTGGATACGTGATCGAAATGAAAGTGCAGTTACAGGGTCGTCGAGCAGGTGTACTTGTTTCGACACTCACCCCCGATCAAGATTGGTATACTAAACTTCTAAGGCTCAAAATGATACATCATATGGCGAAGATCATCACCGGTCACAACAAGGTTAACGTGCGCATGTCCGCAAGTCCCTCATGGGCAGATTTTTTGTTGGAATGGTCAAATCGATTCTATAAACCTTTAGACTAAACATTCACCGCCAGCGAACGTGCCTACATCGAAGCATGGAAACAAGTGGCTCCACGAGCTAACGGGTTTCAACAATTTACCCTTTATTTACAGTCCTCTGCTCTTCTTGAACTAAACTTAAATCTTCGGGTTCACGCCGATTCTACATAGACAGGGCACCTACGCATGACTCCTGATGAGGCTTTGGCGATATCTCAAACACTGCTTCGCTCGTTGAGCAGACTCAAGCAACAGGCGCTCCCACACCATCAAGCCGGGTCGCTTCCTTGAAGTTTGTCCTCAAGTGAGCGCAACTAAAAGATGGAGAAAATTTCGGAAGGAATTGTACAAACAAGAGTGGTTGGTGAGGAATGAATCCACCGCCCTTCATTTATTCAACCCTGGATCATACGTGCCTATGCATGACATCGTGCATCCAGAAGCTCAACCAGAGTGTCATTTGTGTCTTCGACAATTTTCCAGCCGGGAGTTTTTGACCCACCTCTACAACGAGTGTGCGGTGTCTAGACTCTGGTGGCAGGAAATTGGATTCACAGCGCCCATGTACCTACGCGAAATACTGGCGCCATTAGACACGTCCTTTGAATATTTACGAAGCCCTAAC
>JAKTYO010000047.1:39786-64814 GCA_030578735.1 Metschnikowia noctiluminum | reverse complement strand
AACCACAATATCACACCTCGAAAAAGTCCAATTAGGGTAGATTATGACGGTTACGGGTCGAGTAATTGTCCCAAAGAAGACGCTTTCTACGAGACACCAAAAGACACTTCGGCGATTCTCAAAGGTTCAAATGAAAACAAAATACGAATCTGGGGTCGGTAGTATAAACTGGGCGGCGAATAATACTAGACCAGACCTATCGTATGCGGGAAACTATCTCGCTCGAAAAGCAGCGAATCCAACGCAAAGAGATTTCGAGAAGCTATTGCATTGCCTCGGTTACATCATGGCAACGATGGACCGAAAATTGGAATATCATAAAAGCTGCAAGTATGAGAATCAGGGAGGCCGCGAAAAGGGAGGACTAACAATCGAGACTTTTTCAGACGCCTCCTACGCTCCAGAGTCTGACGTGAAACTGGTTACTGGAGTTGCAATATACATGAACAAACATCTTGTACAATGGCTCAGTAAGAAACAGAAAAACATTACTCGAAGTACAGCGGCAGCTGAATTAGTCGCCCTATCGATAGCTGAAGAAAGAACGGTGCACTTATCGGATTTGATCAAGAGTCTAGAATTCAAGATCGAAGACATTCGGATATATGAGGATAATCAAGCCGTGATAGTTTTCTGCCAGAAGAAATCAATTTCACACACCTGGAAATTGGTGGATATCAGGATGAAGATTATTCGTCTGCGACTTGCGAACAAAACTTATCTGATAGAATATGTTAACAGCCTACAAAACGTGGCAGATATGTTTACGAAGGCTTTGCCTGCGCTGATCTATCGATTTGTTGCTGATAGACTATTTCTGGACTGTAAAACTGAAGATGGATAGAGGAGTTAAGCTTAACCTGGAATTTATCATCAATTTACTGAAAAGATAAATCGAAGATGAATTCAGGGAGTGCAGGTTTTAGGGAGGTCATGGCGATCACGTGAGATGACAGGTATCGACCAACGCCTGTGGACGGTGCGTCGGGGAGTGAAAATTTTCTAGAGAGTGGAAAAAGGTCGATTTCGAGGATCAAGCGTGAAAAAGACATAGTAAAGATACATCAAGGATCATCTCTGAAGAAGAAGGGATTGATCAACTTATTTTGTTAAACACAATTTACCCACCTGTGCAATTGCGTAATAGCACATTCGACACGGAGTAGTCATAAATTCCTACACTTGTTCGCGTCGCGCCTGCATGCCTTACTTTACTGGCATACGTCATACATCTTTCCAGATTCTATATGACACGAATTTGTCTGACATTCTGCTGAAGTAGCCGATTCAGCCAGGCACAGATTGCGTTTCGGAGAAAAACAGAAAATCCTCAGAACTCTCAAGAATGGCGCTTCATCCCTTACCGCTAAATCTACGCGTGGTATTCTTCTATAACATCGCCTCTTTGACTCTCTGGGTCTGCTGTCTATGTCGCTTTCTTATTTTGCTTCCTCTTGTCGGAAGACAATTTCTCCCCGCTGGAATTGCCGACTTCTTTCACGTGGTGGCGACGTTGCCGCTTATTGGCGTTTTTGTGGTGAAAATCTTTGGGAATTCGGCCACTGGGGCCAGTGGGCCTAGGCTTTGGAGCTTCTTCAACGGAGTCCGTCTCGTATGGATATGTTACGGGGTGATTTTTCCGCATCCGAAGATCGCGAAGCACACATTTTACTCGCTTTTGATTGTCAGCTGGTGCACACAAAACATCATTGATTTGGCGTACCATACATTCAAGCTCAAGACGCGGTCCTCGCCCAAGTTCCTATTTGCGCTCCACTACAATCACTTTTACGTGACTTTTTTCCTTTCTTTCGCGAGTGAGCTCGCCATGGTTTTCTTGAGCTTGGCACTCGTGGATCACACTGTCCTCGAGTGGGTGTTGCAGATGTGTTTCTTGTTGTATGTGCCACTTGGGTATTTCACTTATAACCATCTTGTTAAGAGAAGAGATGTCAAGTATACTCAGTACTTGGTGAAGCGGGCAGAAAGACGAACCAAGGCTGCCATTGAAATGGTGGGTAGGGTGGGATCGCATGAAAGTTTCTAATGAGCAGGATTATGACACTTCCAGAGACCGAACTTATTTGAAGAAGGCTCAGTATATTTTATCAAAAGCAAATTTGCAAGATGCGACAAGTATTCCGCTAGGTTGGCGAGATTTTAAACACGATCTCAGATCTGTAATACATGATGGTTATGAAAAGAAGAAGTTTTATGCACTCGCGAAGTCTTTGCAGTGTTATATTTGATCAAAATACACACAAGCTTTCATGTGCTTTGAGTCTGGCCCCAAAAAAAACAAGCATAAGCTGGGTGATGCTCAAAGCTGGGTGATGCTCAAAGCTGGGTGATGCTCAAAGCTGGACGATGCTATAAGCTGGATGATGCTATAAGCTAATTGATGCTATAAGCTGGATGATGCTACCAGCTGGATGATTCTATAAGCTAGATGATGCTACTTCTTTCGTATATACCGTGATAGGCTAATGAATTCCACTCCAGTTTCGCGGTGTATTTTGGAAGGAGGAGTTTGTATTTCAGATCGTCAGTTCCTCGGTCGCCAAATGTGAGCTCTGATCTTTACATTGTTTATCTGTTTACACATTGAATTGTGTTTTGCAAGCAATTAGACTAAAGTCTTCATAATCATGAACCACTTGCGTTCGAAGGCTCTTTGTTTGACATTTCTATTTCTTGTGCTCTTTTCTCCAACACTGTTTATTTTCTTATGGGCCTTTTTCCCACCTTCTCATCTATGAGCCTTGAGTGCCTCATGCATGCATGTCTTGGATTTTCGCGAGCCCGATTCCGTGGACGGAATCTCCAAACTTAAGAAAGATCTCAGATCCCAAGTTTATAAATGCCCCCTTTTCATACCCCAATCACCTTCGCTTATCTTCTATAATGCCGTATCAGCTACTCATTCTTCGTAAAGACTGGTTTACGAGCCACGTGACCCCAGACAAATTCCGTGTTCTCCTGCAGATTCTCAACAAAGGCTATTCCAAGCCCATGGCCCAATATGGAGTCATCGAATCCCCACGAATCAAAAGCCACCATGAATTTTTGGACAGTCTTCAGCTAGATCTGGGGTCCGTTGAGCTGGAACTGATCAAAAGGAAAAAAGATTTTGTCATCACGTTATTGGTGGGCTCTCGCGTAGACTTTGAGATGTTGGAGTCGAAATCTGGCTATGTGCGGCGTTTCAACTCCGAAATGTGGCCCTTGACGGGCCTGCGGGACTCGGATATTCCGCTGGAGCTCTCAGGCGAGTTTGGGCCGTTGACAGCCGAGAATGTTGAGCACGTGACTCTTCGTCCAACAGACCATATCGATCTGGACATTGCAAACCGTGTTTTGGCCACTCTTGGCATCAAAACGTATTCCGATGACGGTTATTTGTCGGCTTTGGATCTTTCTATAGACACAAAACACTATGAGCTAACTGCCCTCACGTCTTTCATGCGCGGAATGGGCAAGAGTCTCATCGACCACGTCGCAAAAGAATGCTTGGCGGAGCAAAGAGCTCCTTTGTTCGACTTTTCTGGAATCACAAAAGTTGTGCTTCACGCCGTCGTCATAAAAGAGCATGATCTTGTCTCATTTTATGAAAAAGCGTGTGGCTTTGTGTCTTCAGCGCACCCAGAGGTTTTGATCCAAGCGACGAGCCAGGATCTGCCTTTGGAAGATGGAATCAAGGCTTCTCGAGACTTCAGCATTTGCTTTCTACGTAAGGATATCTGCTTGGCCTCCGTCTGAGGCAATTTCCTGATAACTGGTCTCGCATGACCTCAAACACGTTCTTGTGAGACCCTTTTTGGAGAAAGTGCATCTAGATAGTGAAATTTTTTGATTGGGGATCACAATGATTCCTGAGTTATAATGAGGATTAAGTGTGGCCTTTGGAAACTCATCGATATATCCCCTATTGAATCGGCTTTCAACACTTTGTAATCCCTAGAAAATGAATTAGGAGGCAAGAATAATCGAACTTGATATTTGAGCACGAAAAAATATAGACATTGCAGACCATCACATGACTACGGCCCACTTTTAGGGCTTTTATTAAAGGCTTATAATTAGGGCTTATATTTACGGCTCATGAAAATTTGAGCGTAGGGCCGAAACGACGAGCTTAATTTGATACAATCTTTACATTGAAGCTAGCGGATTCTTGAAATCATGACAGTCCGAGAGCAACAATTACTGCTGTCACCTTTACATCAAAAGGACTGGGGTACTGGGCTTCTTTAAAAAAAAAAAAAAAAAAAGAAACGTCCTTGCTTCCAAATTAATTCACACTCTAGATTTTATCGTCACATATGAGTACCCTGGGGTTTTGGTTATAATGCAATATGAAATAAAACAATGGTATATATCATAAAATCAACATACGTTATGGATCAAGCCGTAGAAAGCATTGTTAAGGCCACTTGAACTCACAAAGCCACGCATCTACAAGTTCAACGCTTGCAAAAATGATTCCGCCAACGAGACATTCGTATTGTTTGTCAAAGCCACCAAATGACCAAAGACATTGGATACCAAAGTCTGGAGAGAAGTCTCGATGTCTTTGACGTTCACAGATCTTGCTTCAAGGGCATTGTCAAAGCCAGAGTTTTGGCCAGAAACGACCTGATCTCTTGTTCTACAACGGATTCCTCGCGCTTGAAAAAGCCTGAGTTACCAAAAATCGACGAGAAGTCAGAGTTGATGTCCTTGGCCAAGTTTTGGAAATCATTGTAGATGTCATGCAACAACTCCAGGACATCCGAGGCAACAGCAGAAACCATGGCTTCCGGTGAGGTTGAAGTCCCCGTGTGAGCTGGAGGCGTCTTTGTAAGGGGAGTCGCTGAGGACAGAGGCTTAGGAGACGAAGAAATGGAAGTGTGAGGGGCCTTCGGATGAGCACTCAGATCTGCCAACGAAGAGCTAGGCTCAGTCGCAACGTGAGACAGCGCCAGAGACGTGATAACAGACAGTTCCGGGAATGAGAGAGAAGACGCACCAGTAGATGTGACAGTAGACGTGATGAAATACGAAATATCAGAAGGAGTGACTGGCTTGGCAGAAGTCGTCGCTGGAATAATAGAGGTAGCATTCCAGTACGTGCGGGCTGTGGAGTGGTGTTTTCCATGTTGCTCCTGCTTCAGTCTGTGTGCGGCCTGCACCTCGCTGTGGTGTTTTTTGGTGTCTTGTTGCTTCTGGGCATGCTCCTGGGTCTTCTTAAAGCCCTTCACAGAGTGGTCTCTCTTTTCGGTTCCAGCTTCTGATGCATCATCGAAGAGAGGCGAGGCCGTGGCCGAGGACACGAGAAAGAGAGTTATAATAGCAGGGATCTTCATAGTGGGGCAGCAAAAGAAATAGAAACTAAGTGCGGGGAAGGACAATTGACTTATATCCAAGTCTTCTTTCAGGTTCTGGCTATCTAATCAGAGAACTCCGGTGAGATACACAACTATTAGTGTGGGAAAAAATGCTGTTATTAAGCATCGACCACAGGACGAGTACAGGGTATTTATAGTTCCCCCAATTGCTCAAAAGTGGTGGCTCTAGGCCTTGATCCTTTTAAGGGGCTTTCTTGAATTTAGCCACATAACGCAGAACAGGTCGAGAGTGCTTCATAGCGCCTGGATAGTATTACGTAACGCAACCCAAGACTCATAACATCTACCAATTAGCAAGAATTTGCATCCACGACCCAACGCGGAATGTCCGCGGTGGCCGTTGTTATGTGCAGATGCGCGGCTCTGACGGGCAAGGACCCAAATCTCGATAACACCAGTCTGGAAGAATACCTATTAGGGGACTTGTAAACCTATTTCTCAATGGTAAAGTCTTGAAAACCCAATATCTTTTATCAGAGACATGCACATGAAGCCTCACTAAAAGCGCGCCGCTAAAAGCTGTCGCCTCCTTGTGTGGTGTTGTCTTATTTTGACTACATATAAGACGGTTAGTAACACCATGCACTTTGAGCAATCGTGGTGATGAATTAATTTAGTTGACACGAGAAATAGAGAGGATAGGGTATGCATGCAGGTCCTCGCCCAGACTTAGGGAACTGTGGTGGATCCGATTGAAACTTTTGTGGTTCTTTAGGAGTTTTGAGCAAATTTAGTGGAAACAATTAACTATATTCTAGAAAGAGAAAAGACAATGAAGCAGTAAAGGAATTTGTGGAACTTCGAGGGAGAAAAGCTCAAGGAGAGTGGGAGCAGCCGAGCTATAGTCGGGGCATATATAAACAAGCCATGGACAACTCATAGACAAGCTATAGTCGAGCCAAAGCCCAAACATATCCACGTCTCAGCTGAGTAGTGAGCTACAGGCCTCGAAAGCTTTCATATCCCACTGAACTGCTTTTCCACTTCTTTCTTTCCCTCTTTTTTCTTTTCCTTTCTTTTTTTTTCCTCTTTTTTCTTTTCCTCTTTTTTCTTTTCCTCTTTTTTCTTCTTTTTTTTTCTTCTTTTTTTCTTTTTATCACTCAAACAAATTTTCCAAATATTTGAAACCGTGCTCTTTTCATTCTTATTATTCTCTTTCTTGATCTTCTCTTTCTCTCCCCTACATGCCCGGTTGTTTGGTCCAAGAACTCCGCGCTTGAAATTCAGCGGTGATACATTTTCAGCCGTCCTGGCGCCCCGATTCCCGGGTGAAACCTTGCGACGAGCGGGGCCTCAAGTCATATGTGAGGAAGGCACTGAATATTTCAGACAATTGCCAACAATTAGTTCGGACCACCGACTTTCATTTTTTCTCTTAATTCTCACATTCAGACAATTCACAAGTGCTTTTTGAATCAGCATTCACTTTCCTCAACTACCAGTTTTTTTTGCTTTATGAATCATGGGTATGGAATATGGCTTCCAAGTCTGGTGTGCATACACTTTACAGCTGAGTGATATTGGTGACATCGTATAACAAGACATAACCAAGAGATAAATATAGGATGTAAGTTAAAGCGCCGCATTGGTCGCCCACAGATGTTTTTGAGGCTGATGAGGCTAGACTACAGCAAAATTCAAGAAAGGCTCAAACCTAAAGTGAGTGGCCTCAGGTTGGCAGGATTGCTGCAGGTGAGCAAAAACTGGGAAAAGCCAGGATATCGCAGTATTACAGGTGTTCCGGCATTTGGCGTAAAGTTGCCAGGTCACCGACTGCTTTTTGTGGTTAATTTCCACATTCTCTCCTGTGGCCGGTCGTCATGTGCAACCTCAGACAGCCAATAAAAAAAAATTGAATGGAGGACGAGAAAAAAAAAGGCGGAAAAGGGGAAAAGAGAGGAAGAGAAAATTGAAATCATCCGAGAAACTGACCATCCTGTTACTTGTTTTTCAGCAATGGCTTCAACGTCGTCGCTTTCTCTGGGCTCCGCTTTTCAGAGTCACTCTTTTTACTGACCAGGCCAACGACAAAAAAAACAAAAAAACCCAATTTAAAAGGTAAAATATCATTGGGATAAACGGGGAGAAAGCTAGACTCATAAAGCTGTATAGGAATATTTTCAATCAAGCTCACCAAAAGTTTTGATTTTTGATATGGATTTATATCTTAAGATTTTATATTGCGTTATCTTTTCAATTGTACTTGGCTTATAAAGTTCAAACACTGATCTTTGATTCTAGCCAAGCAAAGTACTCGTAAGTATGCCTTGCCTTCTCTCAATGAAAAATAAAATCATTTCTGTGGCCCCACCAAAAATCCCTGACTTCGGGTTTCGTAGGGTCTAGACCCCAATTCACCAAAAGAAACGGCTAAGATTAATCTAAAATCTGCACATCTTCTTACGTGTTCCGGCGTATCTTATTTGAAAGCATAAGGGAGAACATCCTCCCCCACTTCATCCAACCCAAAGATAAGGAGCGGAGTTAGCCGCACAAGCCCAAGCTTTATCCGGCGCCGATCACGTGACTATCACGTGATTCAGTCGACTGAGCTCGACCCAAAATGAAAAAACGAAAGGATGAAAAAAAGGGAGTATGTTTGAAATTCCTACTTAGAGTGTTTGCGATCTTGTAGGTGTTCCGGCTCACTCCCGAGCCCCACTGTGGGTTTTCAAACTAGACATATTTTGGTTGTACGATATCCAATCCTTTTAGTTTCGAAATGTAAATCAATTATGTGAGCTACTTTTACTTCGAACACCTGATAGTAGAATCTTCTGACAATTTCGGTTCCTTGGTCGTTTAATTGTTCTTTTCGAAAAAGTCCAGAATGAAATTTCAAGCAGTCTTCCACAATCAGCGGCTCTTAAGACAAATTCTCAACCACCAAAAGTACTATTCTGTGTTGTAGTCTAGCTACATATATATGCTAGATGATAACCCAGCCTCTCTAGCCCCTTTCGTGAATGATTCCCTCTTCTTCAAACTCCGAAATATCATAATTATCCAAAAGACTGACAAAAGACTCACTGGTGTCCGAAGCCTACGCTTTTCTTTTTCAATATCACAAAGGTGTTCTATTAAACGAAATATAAAAAGTACGTATTTGAAAGGGTATTGGGCGGCCCGCAGGAAACCGGCTCACGTGCGGTCCTCAACTTCGAGCCTACAAGTCTAAGGCGGTCAAGAAGGATTGGGCCAAAGACACGTTGGTGCCGTTGGTCAAGGCCACCAAATGGCCGAAAACGTTGGTCACCAAGGTACTGAGAGCAGCCTCGACATCTTCGGCAGAGACGTCATCCCTCTTGTTCTCAAGAGCAGCCTCGAACTCCCTCTTGATAAAGTGGAAGCTACTGCCACCAAAGATAGACGAGATGTCCTTACCGATGGTGTTGGCGACATTTTGGAAATCGTTGAAAATGTCGTTCAACAAGTCGGAGATTCCGCTGGCAATGGCGGAGACAGCAGCCTCAGGCGAAGTAGGCGTTGGCTTTGAAGGCGTTGGTTTGGTAGGCGTTGGCGTCTTTGTTGGAGTTGGCGTAGCCTTAGTAGAAGAGCTGATTTTGGTGGAAGAGCTGGTCTTAGTTGAAGAGCTGGTCTTAGTTGAAGAGCTGGTCTTGGTGGAAGAGCTGATCTTAGTTGAAGAGCTGGTCTTGGTGGAAGAGCTGATCTTGGTGGAAGAGCTAGCTTTAGTAGACGACGACAATGTGGTGGTGCTATTATGGAATTTGGGCCATGCTGGAGAGGGGAAAACAGGTGGAGTGGGCTTCGATGGCTTGGATGGCTTTCCTGGGTTACCTGGGTTACCTGGGTTACCTGGATTCTTGCCTTGCCTGGTAGGGTAGCCCCAGAAGTTTCTTTTGACCTTTGCTTCGTCCTTCTTCTCGAGAATCTCGTTTTCGGCTGGGGCGTCATTCAAGACAGGTGTAGCGGCAGCAATGGTCGCAAGGCCAAGGGCAAAAGCAGTAGAAAACTTCATTTTTAGATGAGCGAAAGCAGAGTTGAGAAGTGGATGGGAGAGATTGGTGTTAGTAAGTAAACAGAATTGCAAAAAGGCTGGGGCTCTTCACCGTATTTATAATCTTTCGCCGGTGGCTTTTGAGCTGACGTGAAAGGGCTAGGAGTTGCCGTGGCGTTCATTTAGGCTTCTGATAACACCAGCGGTCGCCGGAACAATTAATTATTTGCATCCACCGGACGGCGTCTTTACGCATGAAGGATTAAATTGTGTGCATTCCGTATGCAAGAGCCACAGATCACAGGACAACATAAGGCCACAAGTCATTTTGGATCTAGAGCTAGCTTCCAGTACTCGCATGTTAATATTTGGGGGTATTTATGTTAAGGGTGGATTTAAACAAATAGTTACAATAGTGCGAGGGAGAAACTGAACGATTATTGACCATTTGCGAGTACCCAACATTATCCAAAACACTGCCTGTTGCTTTCCGGGTGTCACCTGATGAGATCAGACGATGCCGAGTTCGTTATCTAAACCGGCCGAGTAAATGACGTCAACAGTAATTCTAAGCATGTGCAGTACTGGCCGCGGTCAACGCCGGATTTATGGCCTTAATCATCAAGAGGGAGGAGATCTGGGCCAAGAGCAACAAAATCTTGACTCTTTTCACAAGGAAAGGTTTGGCGGATATTGAATGGAGAGCAAGTTATCGTGATTTTATTTCATCATATCCTGAGACTTGAAAGGATAAGAGCTTGCATAGTCTCACTTCTTGTTGTCTCAGTCTATGCCGCTTCGAAGTCGGTGGTATGTTGAAGCTTGAATAACTTATCACTTTGCCTAAAAAGGCGATACTTTGAATAGCCAGGCCGTGGGCTATTGAAGTTCGGCCAATACCACATACCACACCTAAGATGCACTCTTCAGTACTCACTTTGGCACAAACTTGAGAACAGACCATGCCTAAAGGTGCTAATACATTTCATGTCGAAAAGCACAATCAAAATTTAAACAAAACGGACTAGATTCTCTTGATCTCACCCGTTACACATGACTGGGTTTATCTTCGAAGCAACGTTTACTAGGGATTCTCATACAGTAGCCCAATCAGTGGCCGGGCATGCACACAACACTTCTGGATCGGGCAAGCAAAGACTATTTGGGCTTGCAGAGTGTATATGTCGAAATTGTAGACCGGAGTTTGAGGCGCTCTAATGTATGTCATATTTACGGGCAACTTTAGACCACTGGACTGCTTGAAAGTGCAGGGTACTGCGAAGGGACGTGTACAAGCAAAAATCTTTTTCAGGAAAAAGGGCTTTCATGCTCTTATGGGTTTTCGAGGGGCACGTGACAGTCGGAGCCTCATAAAGAGAAAGCCTTTACCGAGATTCTATTTTGATAGAGGCTTAAATTGTATGTGCTCTCCGGTGTTGAAAACTCAAGATATGAACCTTTTTGGTGTCTCAAATAAATCCTTCATTATCTTATCGGCGGAATTTAAGGAGGAGCCCAACGTTGCTTTTGCCGTCCCATTATCGGGTCGAGTTGCGCGTGGTTTGCGTGGGCGGAAAAATAAACGTGCCACCCAGTGCTCATAATCTATGACCTGAGCTCAATTCTGACTGAGGCAAAAATTAGCGAGTTGCCGGCGCAACCTTCATGTGGGAGGGCAAAAGGTCAAGGCAAAAAAAGAGGCAAGAAAAGAGGCAAGAAAAGAGGCAAAAAAAGAGGCAAAAAAAGAGGCAAAAAAAGAGGCAAAAAAAGAAAACCTTCAGACAGAAATTCAAATAGCCAAAATGGCAAAATAGCAGAAAAGCTGAAAAGTCAAATAGCAGAAAGGTAGCGGGAGAAATTGTGCCTTTTTCTGTTCCCTTCAAGACCTTCCGCCACATCGGTATATCGCAGATTATTTCCTATCTGTCCATGAATTTCTTACTTTCGCGCATACAATGTAGGGGTTAAACAGGAATGCTGCTTGCATTGCGACTAGCCTCAGGACCTTGTTGCTGCATTGGCTCCCAGCTAAACGTTTGGGATCGATGAGTAATCGGCACCAACGGGTCACGGGATTCCGCATCTTTTGCCCGGCCCCAATTCTTGCCCGTCTTCATATTGCCCTATATTGCCTACCTTTTGGAGATATTGGATCTTGAAGAGAAAGCTGATTTTTTCTCATGAGGCTTGTGGTATTTACTCGGTCCCTTTCTTAGTGTTTCTCTTGGTCTACTATTTGGTCTGCTATTTGGTCTGCTATTTGGTCTACTATTTGATCTGCCATTTGGTCTGCCATTTGGTCTGCCATTTGGTCTGCCATTTGGTCTGCCATTTGGTCTGCCATTTGGTGTCTCTTAATATTGCTCTGAGATATGGTGAGACTGGGTGTTGGGCACTTCTTTGAATGATTATTCCTCCCAACCGAGCCAGGTCCGAACTGTCAGACCAGACTGCCACTTCTAGAGCACAAAAGGCGAAATTTAAATCAACTTTGGAGGCAATCATTGAAGTGTCAATAAAAACATACACTAAATCGGACACTGAGCAGACAGATCAGATAGATTAATTGAGCATCCTGATGAGAAATGCCGGCTCTGGTCAATCTGAATTGTCTATTGCTCAAGACAGCTATGAATGAGAACGGTCTAAGTCACGTGACTTTTCATCCCCACGTGAACTTCAAAGACTCAAACCAACCCGAAATTCTTACAAAATCGTTGTTTTGATTTTTTCAGGATTCATTTGGAGACCTGCGGACTTGAGTGAGAGTCGACATTTCTCGCTTTGAAGTTGCCACGGTATCTTCAATCGCATCAGGTTTGAGAATTTCCAGATCCCACGCACTTCTCACCCTTCTCAAATCCTATCCTCCATGAACGTTTTTATCAATGAAAAGATGCCTTTCATTTTTTCCATGTGTGTGTTTGTTCTGAACTTACCGACCAATATCACAACATTATGTGGTAATTCGGATGGGCCTGAATCGATCACTTTCTAGACATTAGTTTCTTCAACGGCCCATAATGACTTTTATTTCGGATGCAAGTCAAGAGTAAGAAAAAAAAGTCTGCTTTGTTTTGGAAAGGCTCGAGTTCAAAACTGTCTTGATTAAAAGCTTTTTTTTTCAAAAAGTCTTGCCACAACAATATATCCGAAGACTCAATTTCTTGAAGCGTCTACTCTTTTTTCTTCGTCGCAACTATGTGCAACTTGTATTCTTATACAACCTACTCTAGCACGTTCATATTTCCAAGAACACATAAATTGTAACTAGCCTCGGAAAAGTAAAAAAAAAAAAGTGAAGCATTTTTGTTTTGTACACTTCTATCGAGAAATAATTGAAAGTCTTTTTTTGTCCATGGTGTCACCCTTCAATGAAAGTAGAATACGTGGATTCCCTTTCTTTTTAATTCAGTGCAAAATACTGTGCAAGTGTGACACTTCACTTATTGCAAGCACATCATTATGTTTTAGATTCGGGGCTATTTTCCTTGGAAAATTACCATTTTAGTTTCCTTGGTTAGAAGAAACATACATAAACGAGAATTTTTTTCTTAGAGATAAGCTATAAACAGACTAAGCGAAAAGACCCGTTTCTTGTTTTGCTTTCGGTCAGATCTGTATTCGCGAACAGCTGGCTTAACCAAATTGAGAGAAAGTATATGCAGTTTGACGGACACTGCCACTGTCCTCCTATTACACTATACTTCTGATGCAAGTTCGCTCATACTTTAAGATGGCTAAATGATCTTTGACTGACTTTTCGCTAAAAGAATCAGGGGAGAGTGTCCTACAAAATGGGTTGATCGAATTTTGAAAATCCATGCTCATGGTTGCTTTCAATTGTCATTGATATTGATACAGTGGCCGCTAAGGAGGTCCTGCAATTTTTTTAAAAATTGACTTTTCAGATTTTTCGAACTAGACTAAAACATAGAAAGGCACTCATTTTGAAAAATTGAAAAATTTAAATCTGTGTTTGGAGATAATTATTATTGTCGTTATGTTTTCAGTGTATTTCCTGTGTAACGACGGCTCTCGTCGCGCCTTTTATCTGCGCCTTTTATCTGCGCCGTTTATCCGTACCTTGAGAGACATCTCTATTTGCAATGTCAGACCTTTCGTGAGTGCCACTCCAGAAAATCTCGTCTAGCTCCCGCAATACTCAATTTCCCGCAGCTTATGGCGTTTGTGTCACTTGTTCTCTCAGTGTCTGACTCAAATAAATCAGACGTATCTGAGACATGATCTGCGATGCTGGTGTACGGGTGTACTACTATCCAGATCCCAATTGAAAACTCTTACTTGCATCTGACCTTATCTAAACACCCGAAAAACACATGATCACGAAATATTTCACAAAGGTGTCGGTGAGATTCAATCCATTCTCGGCCAGCGCCAAGCCGGTGCGTCTTTTTCTTGCCAGAATCCCAGCACAGCTGAAAAGCGGGTGTTCTGTGGACTTCAAGATCTTGGAAAACCCTTCCGACCAAGCAGTGGTCAAAGTCACGTACAAAGATAAACAAACGATGGAAATCGACCCTCAGAATATGACTTTCAAGGATTTAAGTCTGCATTTCGACACGCATTCCAGAAAGTTGGCTCTCAAAGATGCGCTTTCGAACTAGAGAATGTCTCATTTTCTCACCATGTACATATAGGATAATACAAGGCAATTTCCCGCCCTCGTGGGCCGCTCGAAGGAGATTAATGGAGATGTACAAGACAGCTGTAGAGTGTCTTCCAGGTGGAGACTTATTGACAGTAGCAATGGTCAAAGGAAACCTTAAATGGAATGTTGAAAAAGTGAGGCCAGTGGCCTAGGCTAGGAGTAGTCACGGAAAATATTATCGATTGAGACTTGGATCTGAAGAATACAAGAGACTAGATCAATCCTTTTCGATTCCAGGGAAAAGGCAAATTTTATTGATTGTGGCCGCAAAATAGATCGAAGAAAAACAGCCAAAAGAATGTTAGCTACGAGAGTCTACCAATGATAACTTGAAGAATCACCCGTGTGAAGTAATCTCACAATAAGGACCTACTGTTTTCCTCTGTAAACATTTTTCTAAGAACCAAAAACATCTTCCTATAGAAAAAAAGTTTGTTCAGAAGATATACACTGTGACGCTTCTCCGAATTTACGGAATCGCGGTCCATCAGATCTACTATAGCTCACTTTTAACATGGCATACAAAAATTATGACAGATTAGCCGAGTCTCAAGATTCCCACTCTCGTAAACCAAGCGACGCTTGGAAATACTTGTGAAAAATCTGATGCCACATGTGACTCCGAGAAAATGAGAAGTGGCTCGAGGTTCTATATCTTCTCCGCGTCATCGGCATCATGTGCATCGAATTCCACTTCCGTAGAAAAGCCAGCAGACCCGATCGATGCTAAAACAAGAAGTGGCTTCAGCAAATTTGCCGTTTCGCAGCCGAAGCTATCCATCTTTCTCCATGCTGCCTCTTCATTTTATTCTAACATGTATCAGAGACTTGTTGTACGAGTAGAATTCTGGCGTAGTTATAAAGAGTCACCACTACCAAATGCAGACATGAGTGGAATCGCAAAAGTGCGGGCTGCTTTCGAAACTGAGATGATTTCTTATAGATATTACAAATTTGAGCTCGAAATGTTGTTCTATATGCTCTAGTGCTGGTATGTCTTGATATATATTTGAATATCTGATGCTGCTTGGGCTGTATCACGTGCTTCAGACAGTCTAGGTGGCCACGGCCTTTGAGCATTAAGCACCGAACATCCATAACTTCATAGTCCTCAGTTGTTCTAACCTACACATATACTAGCCTGGATACCCTAGTATTACTAGGGTGTCTCATAAATTTCCATGAGCCCGTATGCGAAGTAAACCAATCTGATCTGAGCTCCATATACTCGTCTTATACATTACATCTGAGTATCCACAAACCACCGAAAGTAAAAACCATAGAGAAAAGAATACCATATAAGAAAGATTCAAAACAAAGAATAAATTCACAACAGAAAATAAATTCACAACAAAGGATAAATTCACAACACAAAATAAATTTACAACATCAAATAAATTCCGAACATAAAAAGCAAAAAAATCTACCATGCTGAGGTCCAAACAGTTTTTAACCAGGCTCGGGCTAAAGGTACCTGTAATCCAGGCGCCTATGGCCAATGTGTCAACCACCAGGATGGCGCTGGCCGTCTTCGATTCCGGTGGCCTAGGATCCCTTGCACTTTCCCCAATCGACCTCACAAAAGATACAAAGCCGGTTTTTGAGCAAATATCCGAATTTCGACAGCTAAGCAGCCGAAATGCAATAGTGAACTGCAATTTTTTCTGTTTTGATCCAAAGGAGCAGACGTTTCCCGGTGCCGAAGAGACGCAGAACTGGCTTCTGCTATACGAATGCGCCACGGGTTTTCCCCGGTCGAAAATACAGGAAAAAATCGGGTCCCATTCCAGAGCAGTGGTTTCGTTCAAGGAGTTTGAACAAATGCATCCAGAAAAATGCTCTATGTTTGTGGACAAGCTTATTGCAGCCCGGGTGGGCGTAGTCTCGTTCCACTTTGGCGTGCCGTCGCTTGACACGATCCGAAACCTCCAGAAAGGCGGAATTCTGGTCTGGGGATGTGTAACTCTGGTTCAAGAAGCGGAACTTTTGGCGCAGCTCGGTTTAGATGCTTTGGTGTGCCAAGGTCACGAGGCCGGGGGCCACAGGGGCAATTTCCTTGCCCCAAATAGCCACGACGAGAACCTCGGCACGTCTTCTCTTTTCCACCAGGTGAAAACATTAATAGACACATTCGAGACCAAACCGTTCTTGATTCCCAGTGGGGGAATTGCGGATGGCGAGCAGGCAATGGGCTTTCTCGAAAAAGGAGCTGCGGCCGTCCAACTCGGGACCGTATTCATTCCAACTCTGGAGTCGTCTGCCCCGGACTTCATTGCCCGAAACATCCGCAAAAAAACACGGCTCCCCACGATCATGACTCCTCTTATATCAGGGCGAAACGCACGGACTTTGTGTACGCCATTTGTGGCCAACTTGGCTGCCGAACAGGCCCGGAAACATCACGTGCTTCCTCTGTTTGGATATGCCACGTCTGCCTACAGAAAATTTGCCGCAGGCGAGGAACAGTATGGGTTTTTTTTGGCCGGGCAAAACTACCACTTGGTCGAAGAGGGAAAGTCTGTGTCAGAAGTGATGGAAACACTCAAGGCAGGTATCGTAAAGCGGGCTCGGCAGTTGCAAGGAAAAGGTTGGGTTTGATAAGGGATTGAGCGAATGGTTTTATTTTGTGGTATGAAATTGTTTCTGGTTTTTCAGAATGTATTTTTATCCTTTCATACCAGTGTCGCTCGACGAGATCGAGAGGTCTTGAAAAAGTTCTCCAAGCGGGGATATTACCTCACTAAGGATGCCTTATCTGGCTCCGACTAACACTTGTTCGTCATTCCTGGCCTTCACTGTTGTCCTGAGAATTGATTTAACTTGATGCGGTACAAGACAGCCAGAAGGGCCATTTTTCCTGGGTCTTGTGTCGCACGATAACGCATATGGAAGAGAGTGGTTGCATCAGTGAGTGCACTCGCTGGTTTAAATATCGAATTCGGCCTAGAGGCTACGAGCAATACTTCAATGGCGTATTAGCAGAATGGGAGTCCACACTTTTTTGTCTGATTGAGCAACCGCTTCGAACGATTCTCTCTTTGACGTTGAAAGACTTCACTGTATATGAATCATTTAATGTTTGACGGACGTGGCCAACCTTAAGGCAAAATGCTGCTTTTCATATTCCTGGAAAATTGCTCCGTCTTTTGTCCGAGACCCTGATATCTCAACTTCGCTTAGCTAACAGCAGCCTGAAGCTTCCACTGAACCGCATGAAATGCATTAACTCGAATCGAATAGTCAGATTAAGCCTGTTGGAAACATAAATTGTGACTTTAGCCATGAAGTCCTTTTCTTTGTGATGTCTTCGGTATTACTCGCAACGCGACCCCTTAAATGATGTGTCCTTGCAAAAGATCATCACAATTACTCAGGCAACAAACGCGTCCATTGAAAGCTATCAAAACTGCATCATTCATTAGAATTCACCATACATAGCGTAAGCTACGATAAAGTGTAGACGAACTGAAATTGCACCCGCGCCAGAGACTGATTTAAGGGAAAAGACGGTCCAGTACTCTTGGTTATCAATTTGATAGCCCGCATTTTTTATAGCACGAGAGCAAGGAGATTGAAATTGTTACGTCGATTTGTGCGAGTCTTTTGAAAAAATCAGCACATTTATCTTTGTTTGTATGATTAGATCAAATACACGGTCAAACCGTGAGCCATCATGGTTCAAATGGAGATCTGATCCTCACCTAGGTGGCTGCGCGGTATGCGCTTACCAGGCTTGAAGTTGAGTGGTTTTTTTCAAATCTCCGTATGATCTCTAATACCTCGAGAATGATTCGTCAAGTCCAAAGCAAAACACGCCTCCTCATGAAAGAAAGACAAGAATTTCGTTCAAACTCTTCGAAAACTTGATTTGAAACTTGATTTGAAAACCCAATAATCGTTCTTGTCATAGTGTGCTTCTTTCAGTTCCAATTTGGAATATGCTCTTACAGTTCGTCATCGATATATGCGTTATGATCACACGAGATCAGTATAAGATACTTACTCTCGTAATTGTGGCATGGTTATTCTACAAACTAGTGATTTTTCCGTTCTTTGTTTCCTCTTTGAGACACATTCCGGGGCCTTATGTTCATCGAATCTCGGCCATACCATCTCTTTATGCACAGCAAAGATTCAGGTGGATTGGAACAATTCACAAGCTACACGAGAGATATGGAAACGTTGTCATTCTAACACCAAACTCAGTGGGCTTCAACGGCGATCCAAAATATATCTCTGATCTCTATGTCAAAAATATGCCCAAGGGCGACTACTACGCGAACTTCAAATTCCACGGCGAAGTCAATATGTTCTGCGAGTTGAACAACGACAAACACCTTGCCTATAAGAAAATGGTACTTGGAAGCTACCTGAAATCTGCTGTATTCAATCCAAAGAACTCGACTCGGAGAATCTTGGCTGATAGAGTGAGGGAGCTTGTGAAACAGGTGTATTTGACCTCGGTTTCTGAGCAAAGCTCTGAATTCACGAACCCCAAGTTGGGGCTCAAAAATTCTCAAAATGACGCAAAGACAAAAAATAGAAGCCTGTTGGAGAATTCCAAGAACAAATCTGGAATTCAATCCGGGGGCAAAGGAATAGACGTGCATTCGCTATTTGCCTCGTTGGCCATGGATGTTGTGTCTGCTTTTGAGTTAGGGATCGAAAATGGAACGCATCTTTTGGAAAACCCAAAACAAAGACTGATAATTACTTCTCATAGGGCTGTCACTTCCATGGTCTTCTGGACTACTCGAGTACCAAAACTATGGAACTGGGCTGCCGGAAGCATGGTCAGAAATGCATGCGTTGAGATTGAGAAATGGCAACTTTCACTCTACAAACAGGCTGAAGAAAAGGCCGCGAAGCAGATCCCAGACCGTAATCCGAGCACTCTCGAAGCATTTCAAGGTCATGGGCTAGACATTAAAAGGGCGTACTCCAATGTCAGTGATAATCTTATCGCAGGCCACGACACCACTGCTACTCAATTGACATATATGTGCTACGAACTTTCGAGACCTGTGAACCATGGAATACAAAAAAAACTTCGGTCAGAATTGCGATCGGCTTTTGGAAAGCCTTTGCTAAAGTCCTCAAAGTCTAGTTCAATCATCGAGGACTTGGAACATGTCGACAAATTGCCGTTCTTGGAGGCCTTGATGCAGGAGAATCTCCGTGTCCATGCCCCTACTCCCGGGCCGGAGTACAGAGTAACAAATAAGGACTATGCTGTAGAGCTAGTAGATTCCAAAGTTTGCATTCCATCAAACACCGAGGTACTGTGCCAACCATATCTGATGCATCGTGTCAAAACTGTGTTTTCAGATCCCGAAAGATGGGATCCTCAAAGATGGTTGCAAACTGATACTGAGCTGGCAAAGCAGTTCAAAGAGCGTCTAAGAGAGATGCAACGTTACATGATGCCGTTTGGAAAAGGAATTCGAATGTGCCTCGGCATGAACTTGGCGTTGATCGAGATAAAAATGGCGTTGGCGAATCTTTATTGGCGTTTTGAGCTGACGATTTGTCCGGAATGGTGTGAGGTGGTGTCCGCCGAAAAAAGCGGTGTGATTAAGCTTGGAGCCCAGAACTCGAACCATCTCAACGACGAGAGCTTGATGTCTATGGACGACTCGTACGTGTCCCACCCAAGCCATGATGAATGCTGGCTAAACTGGAGCGAGGCGTAGAAAGTAAAAAGTGTTACGTTATTGCCAAAATCTATTTGATATCGATCTCAAGAAGTTGGAATTTTTGTACACTGTATTCAGACTAAAGACTAGGAAAATCTTTAATGGACCATAAGCCATTGAGGAAGCAAATCTGGAGCTTTTTTTTCTTGGAATGTCTAATACCATTTCCCGAGTAACAGGGCTCGAGAGATTTTGAATCGATTGGTAGGAGGGTTTTTTTTTTTCAATTCTGGCAATTCCTTATGCCCTAAACTCTAAAGTACTATCTTTTTTCGAATGGTTCTGTCTAAGGCAGCTCTTTTCGTTTTACTTATCCAATTAAGTCACAACTAGCGCGTGGAAGTACTCGAAGAACTCAAGACCGCAAAGGAATGTGTGGGAAAGTCTGAAGTTAGACTTTTCAAAGCGAGAATAGAGCAAAACTGACAGCCTCGTATAGTGTCAGCTCGATGGTTGATACATCTTTCTCCACTTCAAACCTCCGGCTGGCCTGTCTTTGAAGAATTGAACATGGTAATAGACCCTTTTGATAGTGAGTAGTAATAGTGAGTCAGTCTCACTCACTTCAAATGACTTCTAAAATTGGCTCCACACTTGCAATACGTATCCAGGAAGGATGCCTTTCCTGACATACTGCCCAGAGTTGGGGGTATCGCTGCAATAAGTAAACTAAACATATGATGAAAAAAAGTCTGGCCCACGCTCGACGGAAGGTCTCGATACTCTCCAGGTGAGCGACTGATCTTACGACTCGAACATAGAGCAAGAAAGATCATCTACGAGTATTTCTACAGCACACGCACAATTGGCAAAATTCCTCAACAAGAGTTAACTAAGATTATCCGCAACAGCGCAGAATAAAGTTTCGGAAAGAGTACTACATAGGTCATTATTCCAAATGGCCCTCTCCGCATACAATCAAAGTTTAGCCAATTGGAAAGAGGGAGAATTCCAGGGAGATCAAAATGAGATCCACCTGGATCTACGATAGGAAGTTGTGGTTTTCCGGTAAGCGAAGTTGAGCGCGGAGACTAGCCAAGTCAGACAATCACTATTTAAGTTTACGCTCAGAATGCATTTGAGGTTGTGGGAAGATGAGAAAGAGCAAGGGAATATTTACTTTCCATGAGTTTTCGGAAATCTCTTCACTGCCCCAAACCCCAAACGAAACATAACCCAAGCGACACTCTTGCCGAACATGTATTTGTTCTTGGTTTACGTCTTTGGAGGGCCTTACCTACAGCGTTATATCAGAGTCGATCTTTTTTTCGATCAAGTAAGTTCGCCTTTTCTGACCAATTGTGAGGTTACGTTTTTTCCAGGCTAAATGAATGTTCATGCTCGGCCAAGAAAAAGACGACTGGAAAGTCGACTTATTAACGACCACCTTATGAATGCCGGCCAAAGAGGAAAACTTCGATTTGGCGGACGAGACAAAGGCATCAAGAAATGACGCAAGTGTGTTTTTTAAAAAAACCAGAAGAAGTCCAACGAGAAAGACTTTGCCTAAAAGTAAATAAGAGGTGGAGACGAGTAGTGATGGACTCAGAAGGCGAGACCCAGAGGTCAAACGTTTCAATAATCTAACATCAAGGAATTGAGAATCCCAAAGGAGGTAAGAGAAGAGGAAGGCCTATGAGTGAGAATTTTAGTGGTATCGGGTAGAGAGAATCCAACGAGAATAGTAGTGTCAGAATAATCAATCTACACCTTCAACTTGCAAGTTTGGTTCATCTCTGCTTCACCAGCTTTTTTTCGCACAGGTCGCCTGGCCTGAAAAGTAGTAGGCAAGCCAAAAAAAAGGCGGCAACTCTGAATCTTTTTTTGGTTAGACGCCGGTGAGAAATTTGATTGTTCTATTCGTTTTCTTTGTTCTTTTTGTTTTCTTTGTTCTTTTCCATTATATATCTTTCGTTTTTCTTTCCTTTCTTGTTAGTTCCCGAAAATGGTGACCCGTAATCGGCAAGCCAATGACCGCGTTTGTCACATTCCGGGCTGAAATCCTGAACATTTCCATGATGGGCAAAACGTCGGAGATTTTCTGCGGAATAAACCCACAAGAATGCATATAGCCGCCTCGACCCCAACTTCTTTGTAAGTAAGTATCTCAGCGAGAGATATGGCAAGTATCTCCTGAACTCGGTATTGGATTGAATTGGGTCTGAGGGACTTCAGACGGATTTCCAAAACTATGAGAATGAGCAATGGTCTTAGACAAGAGACGTAGAAAGGTTTGTATATTATGATCACTTGAAGTCGTGACGTTCTTCTCTCGTATCAAACCGATAGGTTTTCTTGCTGACAAGCGTCGCTTCGTGCGTTTCTCGGTTTTTCCAGACTTGTAGGTCAAGAATAGCCGCAAGTTTAGAAACCCAGGCTTTCGCATGCTTCAGTTGTCATGCATGGAACAACGATATCAGGCGACCCAGAATCGCTCATCCGAGTCTTTCTTTTGCCCTTGCGTCCATTTATGCACCACTCAGTGGAGCTAAGAATCTGATGCAATCTGTACTCAGTCGTTGAGAGATTTCTTCCTCGGCTCACGGTGTAAAACAGCAGATAGGCGCAAAAGATGGGAGTCCACACTCCGACACATTTGAAAGAGTCCCGGCGGCTAAGTCAAAAACAGGAGATAGCCTTGAAAAGTTTATGGGGAGTGTTGCTCAAGTCCTTTGGCTACGAGGTGGCAATCAAATACTCATGCCTCGAGAAGGGCGCCTCTTTCACGGGCTCTGCCTTTAAACCACCCAATTACAGTTTAACAAATCGTTCAACGTCCACTTTCAGCACTTCAGAAAGCGTATTTTCCAAAACATCGGTGCGGACCGTGTCTTCAGCGTCGTGTCTCACGCTGGAGGCCATTTACGATGCACTCAATAAGACGTTAGACGATCCGAGCGATGACGACGACGTGTTCTCTTTCTGCAACCGCACATACCATCCAGCCCTTGAAGGATTTGCACTAGAGGACTTGCACCGGAGCCTCTGGGAATATAGCCTGAACAGCTGTGGTGACAACTACATGCTAGCATTTCTACGAGTGGCTGAGAACGACGTGAGCAGCTCTGTGCGGATGCTAGCCGAGGCACTTGACTGGAGAATCAACGTCGCAAACGTGCAAAGTCTTCTCCTTGAAGGCGATGCCCGCTTCTACTTTGGGAATCCCCGCGTTTCGTTGATCCAAGCATTCAAAAGACGCGAGGTTTTTATCAGGGGCCGTGCCCGTAACGGAAGCCCGCTTGTGTTCATACGAGTCAAGGCTCACTCCCGTGGAAATTGTCCTGATCAAGACTTCGAGAAACTCATTCTCTTGTACTTTGAGTGGACGCGTTTACGGCTTCTGGAAAGCCAGATGATCAATCAGGCACAGGTTGTGTTTGACTTGACTGACTTCAGCTTGAAAAACGCCGACTTGCATGCCATCAAGTTCGTCATCAAGACATACCAAGAAAAGTACCCCGACACTTGTGAGAGGTTTTATGTGCATTGTGCACCCAAGATTTTTCTGTTGTTCTGGAACCTCATACACCCGTGGATCAAGCCCCACATGCGAGATAGAATTGTGTTTACTCTGTCGTACAAGCAACTTCACAAACACATACCCAAAAGGTACATTGCCCGATCTTTGGGTGGGACTGCCGACGAGACTCCGGCGTATGTCCCACCCGAGAGATCAAATAGCAGACGCAGACCTCCCGACGAGAACTTTCACCGATTGATGAAGGAAAGAGACACCCTAACAGTTGCGTTCATCAATGCCACAATTTGCTGGATAGAGGCCCAAGATCCGGAGGAATCGCGCGCCTGTTCAGCCAAAAGGGCCAAGTTTGCCCGTGCCAGAGCCAACAATTACATCAGCCTCGACGAGTATTTGCGCAGCAGGGGCGCACCTGACCGTAATGGGGAAATGGGAGATTTGCGGTGCTAAGAAGTAAGTGATCTTGAAAAGGACTTGTGTCACAAGATTTGGGAACGAGCGGAAGATACTCAATCAGACTGAAAAAGAGCGAAAGATACTGCAAGAGACTGAAAGATACTGAAAGATACTGAAAGATACTGAAAGATACTGAAAGATACTGAAAGATACTGAAAGATACTGGAAGATACTGAAAGATACTGAAAGATACTGGAAGATACTGAAAGATACTGAAAGATACTGAAAGATACTGAAAGATATTGAAAGACAACTCCAGTTCGCCGGGTCGGTACCAAAGTTGGAAAGTGTAAAAGAGAAAGGTATCCAAGAAATCAAGAGCATGACTTTCAATATCGTTGGATTTTTGACGTCTTGAATTCTCGAAAGCGCTCTGTCGTTGTCTCTTTGGGCTTTTGCAGCTCTCAGACTGTTTGAGCCAGTCTAGTTCGCTGAGATCACCATGAGGTTTTCCACCAAGATGGAAACCGTGTCTTGATCTATCATTTACCAGACCAAAAGCACAAACTAATCGCTCACCAAAGCATGAACATCAGATCTTCAAAACAAATTTACTCAATCAAAAAGTTTGCGGTGCCGTACGAAGTCAAATGTTTTCAATTTTGCTTTACTTGTTTCTCTAGCTAATCTTCTGGGTTTTCCTCCAGTTTTTTACTTCTTTTGTCATTCATCTCGCTAAGTTGATGAGTGAGTATTTTCCTCATTTTCATGAAAAAAGATACACGTGAAGTTAAGTACGGCAAAGATTCACTTAACAGTCCAATTTCTTGCTTTTTGGCCAATGCTTGTCACCAACAACCTCATAAAAGCGAGGCTCGGGTTTCTTGCGGTCCCGTCCGGGTCTCCGCTAATCCTAGCACAATTATATTTATAGTTCTGGGGTTCACAATTTAAATTACACCAGACGACTCAAACAACTTAGTTGACCAAGTATTCAAGTCAGCGAGTCTTCTGCGTCTATGTTCTACTTTTTCTTTGATTTAATAGAAGTCTTTTGCTGAGCGAGAGATCCAAATGATTCCAGTTCGCAAGCATGATATCAATTTTGGAAGATGGCATGTCACCGGAATTCCGTGCCATTTCAACTTGTCATCTCAAGAGCAACTTCAGTGGGAATACATAAAAAAATAAAAAACAAAGAAGCTTCCATTATATATGTCTGGCCGCCACTTGCTTTTCAAAAGCGCAATCGCCCACCTGGAAAAGTCTGTTTTATCTTGACGAGGAGGACTCGCATATAATCATGAAGCTTATCGCATCATAAGAGTACTGAATTTGCGTACTACTCTCATATCGTTTATTTAGTTCTATGTTATAAGTTTTGGGCAAATTAACATTATAACACATAGAGCTTCCATCTAGAATTCTACAGACTAAGCCC
>JAKTYO010000047.1:0-32882 GCA_030578735.1 Metschnikowia noctiluminum | reverse complement strand
AAAAAAAAAGGGAAAAAAAAAAAAAAGGAAAAAAAAAAAAAAAACACAAAGTTGACAGACAGCTGCAAGGATGGTGGGAGTCACCAACATGCATTTCAAGCCTAAGAAGTAAGGCTCATACGATATTGCCACCCCGGCGCATCCCGGGACGCTCTGATCACGTGACTTACCGACCCTTGATCTACGTATTCACACAAATTGAGCGCCGGGACACTGAGAAGCGTTGCTAGGGATGGCGCACGCCAAGACGTCTTCATGAAGTCCAAACTTAGGAAAACGAAAACGAAAACATTTACTCAAGAAAAAGCGAAAGTGACGTCGATTTTAAAACAAGACCCTCATAGCCTCTTGCTTAGCTCTCTGCATGCAGCGCACCTTACAAGAGCACTTCGTCAAATACATGATGACCCATCAGCTTCCTCCTTTTGGAACCGCTCTGAACCGAAAAAAAAAAAATTTTTAAAAACTCTTGGAAAAAGAATTCAATTAAATAAGGAAAGTAAACAAATGATCTATTCTTGTGTCTATTTAGCTCTTCTTCCTTATTGTCTTGTGCTTTCTAGCCCACAAGTTCAATATCTCACAGCCTTTGGTCCGGACTCTTCGAGAGTGCGCGCAAGTCACGTGACCTTCTCCTCCAGCAAGAGCGCTCATCAAATTCCGGGGTTAGCCAATCACCGTGCGCACAGATGCCAAACTCTCAGGTAATGTCCTGCAGATAATCACTGGGAAAATGACAACTCCGGGTGTGGGTTTTTTGCAGCGTCACCTCCTCACTTCACTTCACGCCCTTCCCTTACCCTTTTTTCTTTCTTATCACGTCTGGCTTATCACTGTCTTTTATTTTTACAGCCACCCAATTTTTCCAAAACACTGTATTCCGCCTCCTCACTCCCACATAAGCATTTCCTTAAAATGTTCAGATCTGCCCTCCGTTCAGTAGCACGTGTTCCGCTGCTCCGTAGAAACTTGGCAACAAACGCCGAGCAAAGAATCAAAAAATTCCAGATTTACCGCTGGAACCCAGACACCCCTGAGGTCGAGCCTAAGATGCAGACCTACGACGTGGACTTGAACCAGTGTGGGCCTATGGTGTTGGACGCGTTGTTAAAGATCAAGAACGAGCAGGACGCTACATTGACTTTCAGAAGACTGTGCAGAGAGGGCATTTGTGGCTCGTGTGCCATGAATATTGGGGGTACAAACACCTTGGCGTGCTTGTGCAGAATC
Organism: Metschnikowia noctiluminum; assembly: GCA_030578735.1. Lineage (NCBI taxonomy): Eukaryota > Fungi > Ascomycota > Pichiomycetes > Serinales > Metschnikowiaceae > Metschnikowia > Metschnikowia noctiluminum. The sequence continues at coordinate 31,652 of JAKTYO010000047.1, read as the reverse complement.
GACACAAACACAGCCAAGGACACCAAGATCTACCCCTTGCCACACATGTACATTGTGCGTGACCTTGTGCCTGACTTGACGCACTTCTACAAGCAGTACAAGTCGATCCAGCCATACTTGCAAAGAAACACGCCTCCCGCCGATGGCAGAGAGAACCTCCAGAGTGTCGAGGATCGTGCCAAGTTGGACGGGCTTTACGAGTGTATTTTGTGTGCATGCTGCTCGACGTCGTGCCCCTCTTACTGGTGGAACCAGCAGCAGTACTTGGGCCCTGCCGTGTTGATGCAAGCGTACAGATGGTTGATTGACTCGCGAGACGAGGCCTCCAAGGTCAGAAAGGAGATGTTGCAGAACTCCATGTCGTTGTACAGGTGCCACACCATCATGAACTGTTCGAGGACGTGTCCCAAGGGTTTGAACCCGGGTCTCGCGATCGCCGAGATCAAGAAGCAATTGGCGTTTGACTAGTTGTGCTTTTTTTGAACGTTTTGTTGTCATTTCCGGTGTTGAGCGCGCCAAAAATCACCCTTATTTAAATAGACCCCGGCTCCTGGTCAGTGCTACTTGGACAAGCCACGGCTGCTTGTGCTTGATGGCTAAACATCGATGTACTGGCCTCTAGACCACATACTCATAGTAACATAGTCCTATTGCAGTCACTGTGCAAGGCTTCGAATGCTCGAGCACATTGGTGTAATTACAGTACTTGAAAAGACTGCGAAAGATTGAGCTTGAGTAGTCGAGATTTCTCCGAATTTATGATCTCCTTTCTCGATTAAAGTACCGGAGATGATGGGCGTGTGAGATAATCCCGCGGTAGAAAGCTCAGAGAAACAAAAGCGTCTTTTCAAAAGTTTCACAATGCGTGGTTTGGCGAAAAAACATCCAATCGAGTCAAACTCATATAGTCTGTAGATGATTCGAGATTGGGCCGACAGAAGAAGAGCGATCACTGGCTGAGCAACTGAGGGATACGCTTAACACAAAGAAGCACAGAAGTAAAATGAAAGATAATGACCTTTGCCCCTTGATCTGAGTGCTCGTCGTTACCCCCGCAAGAATACGGTCAGATAAATTATCGATCGAGAATGTCACCATAGCCGAAAATCATCAAGCCATAGTTTTTTTTCCTATTTACGCCACTCACTCCATGCTTTTTATATATCCAAGGGCAACAACAGGAAAGGGAAAAGAAGGCGTCTCGCTTAATAAATTGGTTTCTAGGCGTTAATCTTTTTCTCCAAATCAACTTATACTTGATTCTGCCGGAATTTTTGGGTGTTAAGGTGTTAATGTATAACATGCCTCCTGTTAAGGGAAGTCTACTCTTTTTCCACATCGTTGTTTATTATTAAAAACAAAATTAGTTTTCAAATCGTGCTTAAAGCAAATCGTTTTGAGAGCTCTCCTTAATTCTAAACACGCAAAAAAACCGAGACTGCCAAAAAAAAAAAAAAACGTTGGTCTAATTGATTTTTTGTAAGTTTTTTTTGCCTTCCAAATTTCTCATAAATATCTCAGACACACTTGGAAGACACGGGGAATACTTAGTACTCGGCAACGGTGTCTCCTCTGGCTTTCACTTTTTCCGTCTGGAGAGGGGCACATGCGCATTTCTGCATACACCCAAAAGCGGAGTAGACTGTCCGGCATATAGGCAAAGTCCGCGTGATCTGCAGCAGCAATTGCCGAGAACGGGTTGCGAAATTGGCCCTAAAAAAACATCTAGGTAAGTCTAAAAATGCCTCGGAAAACCAGGGGTAATATTCCCTCACTTAGTGAACACACTGGGTATCCCGGATAGCACGGAAATGCCTCGCAAAAATTTTGTCACGCACAAGCGACGGAAAAGGCGTGATCCCTGGAGGTTCACCTAAAAGTCTATAAAACCCGGTGCCATCGTAACTGTTTCTCAGATTCTACTTGTTACACTAAAGAAATACAAAGTGTATCCTAATACGACCAAAGCGCACCATAATACGACCAAAGTCGCTCGAACAGGAGAATATTGTAAGTCAAACCTCAATTTACTCTCGAACTTCCCCCAGCTTTTGAATCACACAAACGTCAAGTTAAAGAGGAGCTGAATTCTTTAAGTCACTTCCTTTTCATTGATCTACCACAGTAATTAGATCCCGATTTTGCTCCGATAAAATATCTTTCGAAAAGCCTTGAAGCTTAGAAGCATTGATTTCAACTCTTGAAAACCCCTGAAAACTCTAAAACACCCTTGAAAAACCTTTGAAAACCCTTCGAGAAACTCTTCAGAAATGCCTAAGCCAACAGTATTACTTGTTCTCTATGAAGGAGGCAGCCATGCTAGACAGGAACCCAAGCTTCTTGGATGTATCGAGAACGAGCTTGGAATCCGTGAGTTTGTCGAGTCAAACGGATACCAATTGATCAGCACCACGTCCAAAGACCCCATCGGAAGCTCAGAAGTCGACAAGCACCTCGAAGACGCAGAAGTGATAATCACGACACCTTTTTTCCCCGCCTATATCACAAGGGAGAGAATCGAACACGCCCCAAACTTGAAGATCTGCATCACGGCGGGCGTGGGCTCCGACCACATCGACTTAGCCGCCGCCAACGAGCACAAGCTCACTGTGGCTGAGGTCACGGGCTCAAATGTGCAGTCTGTGGCCGAACATGTAGTGATGACGATCTTGGACTTGGTCAGGAACTTTGTGCCGGCTCACGAGCAAGCCGTGAAGGGAGGCTGGGACATTGCGGCGGTTGCCAAAGATACCTACGACTTGGAAGATAAGGTAGTGGCCACAGTTGGTGCCGGCAGAATTGGGTACCGTGTTTTGGAGAGATTGGTGGCCTTCAACCCGAAAAAGCTCTTGTACTTTGACTACCAAGATTTGCCTGGCCCGGCAGTCAACAAGCTCAATGCAGCCCTGAAACTCTTCAACGACAAGCCCGATATCGTGGAGCGGGTCGAGAAGCTCGAGGATATGCTAGCTCAGGCAGACGTGGTGACGATCAATTGTCCCTTGCATGAAGGAACCAGAGGCTTGTTTGATCGAAAGCTCATAGGTCACATGAAAGACGGGGCCTGGTTGGTGAACACTGCTCGCGGAGCCATCTGTGTGGATAAGGATGTGGCCGAGGCTGTCAGTCTGGGCAAGTTGCGGGGCTACGGAGGAGATGTGTGGTACCCACAGCCTGCGCCAGACCAGCATCCATGGAGATCTTTCAGAAACAAAAACGGAGGGGGCAACGCCATGACTCCTCATGTGAGTGGAACTTCCATCGATGCTCAGGCCCGGTACGCGGCTGGAACGAAGAGTATTTTGGAGAGCTACTTCTCGAAAAAGTATGATTACCGGCCCCAAGACTTGATTGTCATTGACGGCAAATACGCCACGCGTGCTTATGGTGCTGAGAATAAATAGCTGTTTTGATATGCGAACCCGAAGTTACGGTTCAGCGATCTACGGTAAGTAGAGCTAAGGCAGTAGAGCTAAGGAAGTAGAGCTAAAGTGTCGTTGGCTAGATTAGATTCCAGAACAAGGCGTAAAATAAAAAATTGTTTTTAAGTGAGCCTATCACAAAAACGCTAACAATACTGTGTTTTTGAAAATCAAGAATTTGCTTCGAGACTTGCAGTTCACGTTAAAATCTTATTGAACTCTCCACAGTACCTTGAATCTTTTTAGGAATGTGAACTGAGGCTTGACGTTGGGCTTATAGTGTGTTCGACATCATCGATTTGAATGCCCGAGAGTTTGGAAAAGTGAAACTTCTTTACTTCTGGAGAACTCGATTATAGACGGCAGATCTGTTGTTGAAACGTTTTGAGTGATTCAGCTACAATAATAGAGGTTTCAGTGTAAAGCGCGACTGGATTGGATGCTTTGGAGAATGTTATATCCTTGGCTGAGCAGCACATCTTCGTATATTCAAGGAGTAGGAATTCTACGTCAATCACCAATAATCTGTATGGTGAAATAGTATTCGGCTTACCGGGCTTGATGTGTGACTAGACAGTCCTTGTATTTCATGGCTATCCTTTAAAGCACAAAGTGATTGTTTCTCTGTCGAGGGTACCATTGAAAGATTGGATGAATCCTGCAAAGAAGCAGTCTTACCTGAATTCAGTCTATAGTTGAAGTACTTGTATATTTGCCAAAACACTTTTTTCATTCCATTAAATTAAATGGAATTCCCTCGTCACTTTATGGATCAAGAATCGGAAGGTCAGGACCTGTTTACAAAAAGTGTTTTCTCAATTCAAACAAACCTGCCAGCTGTGTGCTGTCTGTCACTGTTTCCACATAGAGTCTAGCTTTTCAGATCAAGAAGCACTCGCAGCCAGGATCAGAGAGTGACTTTATGCCATCAGAAGAGCTTTCTCTCAAAACCCAAGTCAAAATGTGAATTATTTTCATTAGACCCGATCCAGGACCAAAAGATGGCATTTACAATTAGCGAAGTGAGGTCTTGAATTGACAAGCTTCGCTACTAACCGTTTCATCAAGAAAAAAGATCATGGCCCATTCGAAATACTTTTTTTCGAAATTTAAAAGGCTTAATGAGGCCGATCCTAGCGGCGTTATCGCTTCAAATCCGAAAAATCTATGTAGTGGCTGACGATCTTCTAGTCTTCTAAATTGAAACGAAGATAATCGAGGAAGTTGAAACTAGTGGTACCGCTTTCACGGACCCAAGAACTTTCGGGCTCAAGCTTGTCGCATACTAGACACCTAACCAGAAGGAAATAGAACCATCCAATCAAACCTCAAATTAAAAAGAGATATTATTTCTGAAGCGAAACTGGAAACAAATCTTTCTGAGTTGAATCCCGTTTTTGAGTGACTTAAAAGTGTGGAAATGACCCTAGTTCCTGGCCCAGCCGTAAATAAAGCTTTCTATGTGCAAGTTTAGGGAGTTGGCCTGAAATTGCATTCTTCAGCATTAAATTAGTTTTTCAAGAATGGAAGGCGTGATCGAGCACTCAGGATTATCTTTGATCCCCACTTTTATCAATCTGCTTCACCTCACCTTAAACAAAGCCAAAAATTCAAAGTAAAAAGTTCAAAGCCAAAAGTTCAAAGCCAAAAGTTCAAAGCCAAAAGTTCAAAGTGAAAAATCCAAAGCCAAAAGTTGAAATTCAAATTTCAGTTACGAAATAAATATTCACGCTACATCTCTCTCGGCCCAGGTTCTACAAAGAGTAGCGGAAACCCCTGTTCTCGAAATCGGTCATTCCAGCAAACCCATCGAGCATCGCCTGTTTCTTGATCTCTTCTGTGTACTCACCCTGCTCCTTTTGTCTTTGCGCATTACGCCATTTGCAGAGGAAAAAGTACCCGATGCCAAGGGCAATCATGCCGGCATAGGAGGTCATAAGTCCGATCATGGCACTAGTATACTTTGGCTTTTCGTTAGCAAAGAAGATGTTGGCTCCTGTGACGTTTCCCGCAGCATAGAACATGAACCAGAGACCACTCGTCACGGTCTTTTTCGTGCTTCCTGCAATATTGGCATTGATGAGAATCCAACTCAAGATCACAGGGCCTCCGATGATGTACTGCAACCAAGTGCATCCCACCAGCGCCCATCTGTTGTCGTGGATCACGTGAATTCCAATCAAGCCTGCCAAACCGGGGACACAGAGACCACAGAAAATAATACATCTCGTGTTTGGGACTTTCAAAGCAATGATACCGCAAGTGAAAACCACCACAAACTCGATTGCTCCCGTAGGCATTTGCAAAGCAGTAGTAGCCAAAGGACTGAATCCAAATCCGGCGATCAACGCCGACTGAAAGTTCGAAGTGCCCCCATTGACCACACCACAGCCCAAACCGATCAAGCTGAAAATGTAAACCTGGATATCCCTCAAGGCTTCCCAAGCCTGGGGCCAGAGGAACCTCTCGTCTTTCACACCCTGGTCATTCTCCGAAATGTGCTTGATGAGGATAGTTCTTTCTCTTTCGGTGAGAAACTTGGCCGAAGCAGGCGAGTCTGGTGTCAAGAGGAAAAACCCGGCGGCCCAGACCAAGTTCAAGAGCCCGATGGTCAAGAAAATCAACTTCCACGATTCGAGCGAACCGCTGTGGGCATGGCCAAGGCCAAAACCAAGAAGTGCTCCAAGCACAGTGGCAATTCCGTTACAAGACAAGAAAGTGCACATGCGGAAAGGCTGGTCTTTTTTCGAGTAGAACATACCACAGATCATCATGCAAGTAGGCGAAATCCCAGCCTCGAACATCCCCAAAATGAACCGCAAAGCCAACATTCCGCCGTAGTTCTTGGCTCCGATATGGCAAATCAAGATGATCGCCCACACTACCAACATACCCGAGGTATACTTGGCAACTGGCACTTTTTGGATGATCCAGTTTGAGGGAAAGGCCCAGAAAAGGTAGCCGATGTTGAAGATCGCCGCGACCCACGAGTACCGCTGGCCCGTAAGACCCAAGTCCGACTTCAAAGAGTACGCAGACGCGTAGTTTAAACTCAATTTGTCAAGAAACTGGAGAGTATAGGTGATGCAGAGCACAGGCATGATGCGCCAGTCGACCTTGCGTCTGATTCTGTCCAACTCGGCCTGCATCTCCTCGGCGGAGATCTCGTCGGCATGCTGGAAAAGATCGAGGCCGACCACATGTTTCTTTTTGTCCTCCTCGGCAATAGACGGTATGCTAGATACGTCATAGACTGCACTCAGCTTCTCAGATGGCTTTTCTGTCATAGTTTGAACTGCTGTTTCGAGCTCGCGCAGGGTTTCACGTAGTGAGGTGGATTAGTTGTTGTTAGGAAAACCGGGTGAATTTCAGCTGGCGAGATTTTGCTGAGAATACAATGGAAATAGTTTGGATGACAAGAAGCAGGCGGTGGTAGCCGTGTACATTATATAATGCAAGATCTATCGTAACGGCGGGTTCGCGTTGCCTGATAGGGCAAGGCGACGTATCTAATTTCCGCCTCACGCTCCTGATAAGCAAAAGGCTGAGGCGGAATTCGGAAACGCGAGACAAAGCTACTCTTCAGGAGACAGAGGCGAGATACTGAAAGAATACAATTTTTTTAGGTGGCGTGCTTCAAATAGTTATTCATCATTGGCGGTAGTTTACTTGCGGGAGTTGATGAATGGTGGAAGTGAAAGTGCTGAAATAACGATGAGTTCCTCTGCTACATTGAATATGGATCTTTGTCTGTCTTTTTCATTTTTGATTTTTCTGCACTCTCACCAGCTATAAGCCCAGGTGCAGGCTCGTCTCAAGTTTCTCGCCTGATTAGAGATTGTCGGGCGCGCGGCGCGTACTCGTGTTATCTCCACGGGCGTGCTGAAATTTGTGCTTCAGGCGATGATCGAAAGCGGGTTTCCGAATCGGGTAACTCGACATAAGCCGCTAGAACCACCAACATAATTTTTTTCTTATCATAAAACGAAGGCTGTGCAACTGACATTCATTTTCGGCCATCACTTTTCATTTCTATCATCAAAGCTTATCCTCTTACATCTGGATCCAAGCATATCAAGTCAATACAGACATTCAACTCGTTACAGAACAGATCATGTCTCCTATTGCAAACGTCTCTTCGACAGCCAAAGGCTACACCATCGAGTCTGCCGGGGCGCACAACATGTCGAAAGGTGGAAAAAACCCACATTTGCCACCAAAGTTCACAGATAAGTACGAGGAAAGAAAATGGAGACTCGAACATGTCTCTGCAGCGTTCCGGGTCTTTGCTCGGTTTGGATATAGCGAGGGCGAGGCAGGCCACATCTCCTTGAGAGACCCCGTGGACCCAGACACGTTTTTCATCAACCCTCTTGGAGTGCATTTTGCCATGATCACCCCAAGTGATATGGTTCATGTCGACAGAGCAGGCAACATCTTGCCAGATGGCAACCAGGCTCCTATCAACGCCGCAGGTTTCGCCATCCACCTGTCGCTCCAAGAAGCTCGCCCAGATATCAATGCGGCCTGTCATGCCCATTCCATTTACGGCAAGGCATGGTCCACTTTCGGCGAGCCTCTAGAAATGATCAACCAAGATGCCTGCGTCTTTCACAACACCCAGGCTGTATATAAAAACTTTGGAGGAGTGGCCATAGAGGGAGAGGAGGGCCACGAGATTGCCGAGGCTGCCGGAGGGGCTCGTGCAGTGATCTTACAAAACCATGGGCTTCTCACAATGGGCCAAACTGTTGACGAGGCAGCGTACCTTTTCATGCTCATGGAGAAGTCGTGTCAAGTGCAGTTGTTGGCCGACTCGGTAGCTAGCCATTCAAAGAAGGCGAAAATCTTGATTCCAGAAGACGTCGCTGCGTACTCTGCGGATGTCACAAACCATCCAGATGTCATGTACAGTTCCTTTCAGGCAGAATACAACTACCAGCGGAAGTTGGACAAAGATGAGTTCATGTACTAAACACATTACGGTGAATTATTGTGCTCTTGAGGATGACAAAAGCCATTCCAAGAGCTTTTGGATTTTTTGGAATATTTTGCACCGCTTATCTTATAAGTGTATCTGTAGTGTACCCCTGGGCTTGCTTCATTCAGCCAAGTCATCGGACTACCGGCGAAGGCGTTTAAAACAATGTATCAATATATATATGTGATGGACACGAAACTGTATACACCAAACAATTGGAAAATCTTTAAGATCTTTAAAAGCGGTGGGCCGGAACTTTCGATGGCCGAATTGCGAAAAGACATTGATGTGAAGCTTTTCGCTAAAAATGTAACGAAACTTTTTTGCACACCGGGCTAACCATCCTGAAGCCGAAGCCCTTTCAGCAGCATTGCGGTTTTCTAGCAGTATTAGGTGCCGCTGATATCGTGGAAAACTTGTGTAACTTTATTATACCCCATTTCTCATATGCTACTGATAAAAACAGTCCTCGAAGATCCCAGAGCTAGGTTATACACGGTGCTTTTCACGTTCCCAACCTTTCCGGTTTATTCTCGTTGCACTTGCGACTTTTCACAAAGTCTGTTGCGTTAAGCGAAGCAATTCATCGACCTGGAAATATCAATCTCTTTCATTTTGCCCTTATAATATACCTACAGCCCTCGCTTTCCATCAATTGTTCAACCCAAAAAATTAAATTAGTATAGCCTAAAAATTAGCATGGCTCACAAATCTTCTTCTGCTCAACTCAACTGTAATGTTGAAGGTATAGACAAATAGCGTTGGACCCCAGAAGAAAAGACTAGAAGCTTGCACTCTTCAGAATCTCGGCGAAAAATGGAATGGGAATATAAAAGCCGGCTTACGGCCTAAAAAAGCTTGTGATATTTAGGAAGCTGAAAATTTATGTTCTACTTTCTTTTCTTCAAAACACTAGGCATACAATTCCCATAACAAGGACATATGTTCACAATCTTTGATTCATATTTAATCAAGCTCGCTTCACTCTAAAAGCGAATGCTCACTTCATTTCGGGTGTATATTTTATCTCGGGCATAATTATGAGCGCACAGATCGGCGATTGTAGCTCTGAACGTCTATACAGCTAGCTCAAGTGCTTGGGCCTGCGCCAGCATCGATGTCGTGGATTCTCGAAGCGGGGAACAGTGGCACCAAGTTGTTGTCGACAGCTTTTCCGTTCCACCACGCCTCCACATCTGCTTGGTCCGAATTCTTGTAGAAATGAATAAATTGGTTCACATCTGCCTCATCCGCAGAGTCAATGAAGCTGAAAAGACGAGACAAGTTGTCGTAAGCATTGACATCGTCTCTCTTGGTCTCCGGTGGAGTTGGCTCGGGAGTTGGAGTCGTTGTTGTTGGTGTCTCAGTGGTGGTAGGTGTCTCAGTGGTGGTAGGTGTCTCAGTGGTGGTTGGCGTCTGAGTGGTGGGAGTACACGAGGTAGTGGTTGGAGTACACGAGGTAGTGGTTGGAGTACATGAGGTAGTGGTGGGAGTACACGAGGTAGTGGTGGGAGTACACGAGGTAGTGGTAGGAGCACATGAGGTAGTTGTAGGTTTTGGTGCTGGATTTGGAGCTGGTTTAGGGCGGAAGAAAAGCCACCAGAGGCAGCATCTCTTGTCCTTAAGAGCAGGGTCCTTGATGACAGCAGTTACTGTCTCTGGAGCGGCCTGAGGCATTGGCATAGCCGAGACCAAGGTGACGATAGTGAGAGCAAGGGGGAAAGAGAGCTTCATTGTGAGTTAAGACTGGTTCGAGTTGAGTGTTTTGCAGCTGATGATGAGAAGAGAAAAAAAAGTCATAATTCTGGGAGACCCATCGGTCTTTATATAGCCTTTTCGACTGAGTGGTTGGTTTCCAATTGGATGCTATCCTCGGTATGGCTTCCCATAATTGCTCTGCTGATCATGACCGGGATTGATCTATTTTTGACTCTCAGGTTTGATTTTGCACTTGGTCTCCCGGCACTGTATGTTGTATCACATCCATTCATGCACATGCCACATAAAAGGCCATTTTTAGCCCGTAGGAGGCTTTCGAGTGACGTAAGTCTAGATGTACTTGTGAGGGCAGTCATCACGAGAAGAAGCAAAAAGTAAATTCCAGTTCGTTTCTCATCTTTCCATTAAGCGAACCAAAACATACATCTCCGTCTATTCAAAGAGTTTTGGACCACTATGAGCCCAGAAGACATCAAGCTTTCACTTTCTACTATTCTCCACCGCTTGACTGGATTTCAGATGCCGAACAAAATAAGCTTTGGCGTGGGCGCTCGCTAACACAAGGCGCATGTCATCTCCTTCAACTGCACACTCGACTCATAAAATACAGTAAGTGACGTCTTTGATGTCTTTCACGCATTTGACAGCGCTTACCCCGCTTTTTAACATTGTGAGAATCGCCCTGTAAGCCCCTTTTTTGCGAAGGCCCTGGTAAGCGATCGTGACATCAGAGGACCCGTTTGAAGAAGCTGGGGAAGATGCCGGAAATGAACTTGGCCAGAGTAAAAACACAACAAGTAGTGGAAATGAGTCCCAATTACAACGATGATTTTGGCGAAGCGACCAGGAAAAGTTTCAACGAAACCATTTGAGCTAGAGTGCCAGCTAAGGTGTTCTCGGTCTCTTGGCTCGCCATTAAGTGGCTTGGCAATTTTTACTCATGCAACGTGAAGACTCCATTGACAGATAGAATGCATATAGTCAGCCGTGAAATAGAAAATGGGGCAGATGTGGCTCGTGTGGGCACACATTCGGCTTCAAACTGGCCTCAACGGGGCTTCAAGGGGCCTCAACGGGGCTTCAAGGGGCATCAAAGGGCTCAAGTGGGGCTTTGGAGAGGCTTGAAAGGGGCTTGTGTTTCTCTTTTCGGCTCACATGAACCAATAGAATCACGCCATGTTGTATGCACCCATCCTTCCGGAGCCGACATTCTCTATTCCTGCTGGCCGAGCTGTGCCTTGCGCCCGCAAAAGACTTACTTTTTGGCGAAAGCAGATTCAATAATTCTATTGGTCGATTTTTTGACACGTCAACGCGCGGCGGCGCACACCCGCAGAAGGTGAAGTGCGGGGAGTCGGATGACAGAATGGTTGCGGTAAAAAATTCCTTTCTGAAACCCTACCATCCTAAAAGCCATATATGAATCATGCTCATAGCCTGAACAGAAATAGGTTTATTCTGGTTTGACTGAGCAACCAAAAGCGGTCCCGCCAGGATCTCAAAAGTTCGAAATAGCTTGTCTATATTTCTCTGCCATTGCCTCAGACCTTCTTAGCAAACACTTTATAGTGGATACTTCACTTGTGCAAGTTATCTGTATGTGAGTTATGTATGTATCTGCCATAGAGTTTCCAAGGCCTCGGCCTGGGGCAAATGAGCAACTCTTTTGCTTGCCATGTTTGTTCCCCATGCGGACAAACGCCGCTTTTGCGGACCGCACGGTTCCAGCTAAGCTTGGGTCGGCCCCGCTTGCTTTTTAGGCACGTATTGAGCAAGGTCTGAAGGAAGTCTCAATAAAATGGAACTTGTCCAATTTTTACCCTCAAAATGATTTTATCACATCAAAAGTCTTCATACCCGGAGCGAATTCTGAGATTTCGAAGACAAATATGCCAATATGCCATGTAATTCGATCTGCAAACACTAGAGGTAGATCGGACTCAAACGTGAGAGTTTTAGGGGAAAAAAAAGAAACGATTTCATGAGCTTTAGGCTCGAAGATATGAACAGGGGCAGATATTTGTTGTAAAAGAGATCCCCTCGAAAGGAGACGCCCGGTGTTGACAAGATTAAAGCCAGCCTGAGAGCATTGAGTTACGGCCAGCTTGCTTACGGCGAGCTTGCTAAAAACCATCAAAAGGGAAAAATGAGATCTGAGGACCTAAGGCAGCCAATTGCACAATTTTAGCCACGGGAAAAGTGTCAGGCTTGAGAGCATTACTGACAAGAGCAATTACAAACGTCAATCTTCGAAAACTTGTATCTAGATAATCTATTTTCGGGATTCCTTCTGAACTTTGCGGAGCTTACCAGTTTGATTCACAGTTGATTTGCTTGACTCTAAGTTTGAGCTGGATCACCATTCTAGTGTGCTTGCTTACACTACACGCTGGCAAAGCGGAGCAGTCTCAAAATGAACACCTTTTCTTTAATCATCTACTTCAGACAATCACCATCTAAAGCACCACACGTGTATGAGGCCGATATATGTTCAAGATCCAGAGAGTTAGGAAGAAGTTTCTCTACTTCTTTTTCTTGGTTTATCTCAAACAGTCTACAATAAAAAAAATTAGAAAAAGTATCTGAGACAGAAATACACAAACAAAGTCGCACAGTCAAGTGCTAGGGATGGAGTTTGAGCTGGCAATTTCCTGAACCCTGGTCGTAGGGTACAGAGGAGCAAACTCACTTTCCACAGGCTCTCCCGCCCACCAAAATTTGACTGCCGCTTGACCCATGTTCTTGGAGAAGAGGATAAACTGGTGTACAATGTCCTCATTCGCAGCATCGATGAAGTCGAAAAGCTGCGCCACACTGATTTCAGTGGTATGCTATCTCTTGGTCTCCGGATCCGTGGGTTCTGAAGGAAGATCAGCGGGCTTAGAAAGAGGATCAGTCGGCTCAGAAGAAAGAGCAGTCGTGGTCGATGAAGACGAAGATATTGACCCCTGTAGAGGAGAAAGACAGGGCATTATTAAGTAGTAGAGACTGAAGAAGTCGTGCTCATTGTGGTGCTGGAGGACTTACGGTCTGGCTGAGGCTTTAGTTGAGGCTTGGGTCGAGGAAAAGTGACCAAAAGAAAAACATCTTCTTAATCACAGCTGTGTCCGCAAGACCGGCACTCTCTCAAATGCTAACTTTCGAGAGGCAGCAACAAGAGCAGCGAAAGCAAGACCAATAGAATTTGATAGCATCATAGTGTCCGGTGATTGAAGACCTTCGGTATAGCCTGAGAGGCTCAGAGACTTGTGATATTAAGAAAGTGGTGCCTGAAAGCAGTTCCAGAGTAATCTTCTATATTCTTTTTCGAGTTCCATCTTCGAGTGCTTACTTGTTAATCATTTGAGATTCAATTCACTCGTAGGCAGGCTCTTGCTCGGAGCATGAAGGTTCCAGGCGAGCTCATGAATAATACTTCAATGACTTCTTGAGTATTTTTACGACTTTAGCTACTTGAATTCACCATGTGAGAATTGAGAATTGTAATGCGTGCCTAGCAGTCTGTTGAACTCAATGCAAGTCAAATAGACTCATGTTCATCGTGCCAATCACTTGTAAATACCCGTATTCAAAATAGTAGTACCCTCTCTTTCTTAAGTAATGCATGAGTTATTAGTTATACTTTTAAGATTGTAACTCCGCATAGCGGGGATTAAAACACCCCCCTTTGGTACTAAAGGGGAAGCTGGCGTGCTCTTACGGCTGCATGCATCTTGACTTAAATTCTGGCAAAAGATCGCTTTTTTCCACGCCGGTCGGGAAACCTGGAGCTTAATCTAATTCCTGCTTCTAATTCCAACCCCCAATAACCTTTGTTGCCCCGCGGTATTTTTTCTATGCAGATTTTAAAGAATTTTAAAAAAGGACTTTATGAGTTGATATAATGCTTTCAAAATCATCTTGTGTTCGGCGTCTTATCCCAGCTTAATCCAGACATGCATGTACGAAAGGCTCGGTATATTTGTATGTCAAGAATGCATTTTCTGCCGCGCCAGGTCTGCAGTGGTTGATGTACGCGAGGCAGGCCTTGTTTTCATATGTTTCGTTGTATTTTTGAAACAAATTTCGGCAATTGCCCGTGGATCTGCAGAGAGGTTTTCTTTGCTTGGTTTAGAACTAGAAAAGAAGACATATCCGAAAGAAAAAGAAGGACTCTTGGGCGCGTGAATTGATCTCACTATCTTTGTGTAATAATTTGAACGAAAACGTTGCTCAAAGCCCCGAGTGTGCCGTTCAAATTTCCTGGAATCGCAGGTTAAGCTCCACGAGTCTTGCTGCAAAGCTGGTGTTTTCTCAAAAATTCTCTTAACGCTGAAGCCGGACTATCAGCGTCAAGAATTGGCGAGTTTTTGGGGTCGGGCAGGTTTCACAGCGCTTGCATTCACACCAACTCAAGCATAAGGCTACTAGTCGTGAACGCAAATGACGATGCACGTTTTGAGTGGAACAGTGGTGTTAAATAGCAGCTCATACACGTTACATCTGCTGTTCTTATTTTGGTGTATGTAGTTTTTGTTATAAAAACCAATACGGATGAAGAGTGAAACCACTTCTTTATGGTTCTTCTTTCCAATTGGCCGAAATGGCTTTTGAGAGTAGCTTCCTCTGTAATGACTACAAATATACACAATGAGCTTTGAATTCACCAGTATTTTAGATCATAGTGACGAAGCTTGTTTCTGGAAGTGTATGAAATAAATTCACTGGTTGAGCCTATCCACAGACTGCATTCACTTCACTGAATTTTTCGTCCTCTTCTGCATTGAATTGCCTTCAAGCAATTAATTATTCTACACAAAGCATACGTTGATGGTATCGCCTAATAGGGCATTATCAGCAAAATGTAAATATATTCAATATTTAAGGTGCTTCTACAACCCACAAATCGCAGAAGTGGTATGTAATATTGTACTATCCCCTTGGAATGTAGAAAACCAAGCCCCTTTGAGGACACACAACGTCAAACCACTTTTTTGAAAAGCGGTTTTTGAACCTCAGTTCCAACGGAGTGATTAGTTTGCAAAATAAATGCATCGTCTCTTTCACTAAGGTTCGTGTCTGAGTCGGCCTACGAAGGTAAATGGTCAGGGATAGCTCTCTACGGCGAATGGCTAGGAAAGGCTACTAATTGAAAACTCTCACGAAATTATTATTGAAAATGAGCGTTCAACATGGGGTGAAAGCTGAATTAAGAATTAATCCGCTTTTATCTTCTCTGTACATGTGCTGATTCCATTCAACTTTGTAAAATAAGATTTCATAGTCTTGAACAATGCATCACCTCAAGCAGATCCGAGCCTACTAATCCAACTTTTTTTGCCTCGTCCCATATTCGTGAAAAGTTCCCAGAGTCTTGTACTCCACTTCCATTTAATTCAATATGATTAAATGTACTTGAGCGTATAATAGTCCTCGCGTAAAATAGATGCGGCTGAATCAATAGGATTTGTATGCATGGCTATGAATTGATGGTTGATAAGAAGCTAAAACTGACCTAATCCTAGGGGAAAGAAACCTATATTCATGTTCTTTCTGGATCCTAGTCTCAGAAGACTCTGCCGATCCAGGATAGGATAACGAAAGGGTTTCATTGGCTGGCTCTCGCAGAAACACTCTAAGAAAACGCCAAAAAACTTCGAAAGGATGCAAAAGGCGACAACCGGCCAGCAGTCACGTTAAATGATGGCTTTTCTGCTGGTTTAGTCCTAATTGGTCAAAACCAGCTCTAATTGGGTTGAATGCTAAGCGAACTGACCTGACGGAAATGCGTTCAGTAGTGCAAATACTCTAGTATGCGCTAACACGGCTATCGATCTCAAACCGATACCAAGGACCTGACAGAGCGCTTCGAAATATTTATATGATATATGAAATTTTGGCTATTTCACTCGTTTTGAGGGTTGCAGAAGCTCATTACATGTGAGCAGCCTCCTCCTCAAGAGTTGCACTTGATATAATAACTCTGGTTAATTGCGTAACATACTGGTTGCTGTATTCTATGTCGCTGGGCGCTCTTAATTTGACAGCCCACGTGTGTTTTGCTTGAACGCATGGGTCCCATAGCCATTAATTATTATATTTGATCTTGTCGAGTTTAGAATGAATTCTGTCTGCTTGGCGGAATTGTGGAAGGCTACATCGAGCGCTTTTACAGGCGCAAATCGAGCTCTTTGTCAGGCGTAAATTGAGCGTAAATTGAGCGCAAATGCAGATCGGGTCCCAGCACCCCCAACGTCACTCAAATGAGCGGCTAAAACTGCTCATAGTTAATCAATTTTGCGCACTTTGCCGCAAGCAGTGATGCACAAATCGTCATAGCGCGCAACCATGAGTTGCATCCTGAATGGTCTTGAACAGATGCACGACTATTGTTTTTATAGCTCTTCAGCGGATATTAAAAGCTTAGGAACCGAAATTGATAGTATGGCGCTTCGTGTTCAGTCTATGGCCTATACAATGAGGATTTAGAGTTGGAAAATCCAATGCACCATTTACCTCGTCGAACGCAAAAAGTTCGTAAGGGGAAGTTTTGATGCCACCTTCATCTTCTACAAACCAAATTTCTACCGAGCTCTCTACCGCTAGAAATAAAAGATCAGGTTGCAAAATATTTAGCCAAGTGCACTTCACAAGTACATCAGCTGGATCGAAACACGTGCAGAAGTTTAGTCAGACAGCTCCGTCTTATATAGTTTCAGCCACGAAAAGAAGTTAAAGGGCTCTGTTTACCGGAACCTGTTCTCGTACAATGAAAACTAGCCTGGAGCTGAATCTTGCTTGACAATCCGACTCCGAAATTATGGCCGCAGAGGGGAAACCCCGGGGACATGCGCAATCGTTTTAGATGGCTATACAACAAGTCAGCTTCAACAGAAAAAATCACTTGCTCCCACGTGCCTCATAACCGGAGCAATCAACAATATTTTCGAAAGTCTTTCTCATTGTTGAGATACTTATAGTCTTGGTATCATCAAAAGATCAAAACTTGCAATTATGTTTTAGTCACTAGGATTATATTTCTTTCCTTATTGACAAAGGTATCGCAGGTCACAAGTCTTTTCAGAGTACGGGAGTAGAAATCACAAAAACGAGCGTGGGGTATTTCAGCAAAGCACTTATTGTGTTTGGAGTTTTGCGAGGCTTTAACGAAGAATCTAGACCTTTCATTCTTTGGGGAGTTCTGGGTTATGCGAAACCAATGTATTCAGTGTCCTCTTTGTGCCCTTCTTCAAGAATTGGAAAATCCGTCTGGTTTTTTTTTTCTTTTGCGATCTTTTATGGGATTTCCCGCTATTTTGATAAAACATTGGCCTTTAATATTTTTTCCTTGAAAACAGTTTTTAGGGTCTACAGCAACTGGAACTATTTTATACAGTTTTTTCAAAGTTCGGGATGCCTGTAAGGGATTGAATTTATTTGATGGTCGTATCGAAATGAGAGTATAGGAGAAGCCTGGAAGTGAAACTTTATCCGCTTGCCTTGGTAAACTCAACGGAAAGTTTAAACGACTTGCCAATATGAGCCAAAATCAACGTAAGACATTAGACATAAAAACGCATCCACGTGATGCTACAGAATTTGAGTCTTTTTGTTGAAGCACCGAAAAAATTTAGCCCAGTTTCCAAACAAAACAGCTTTAAAGCTTTCTTTGCCAAGCTTCTTGTTTTCATTGAAAAAGAGAGTGGAGCCAGCACAGATTAATATTGTTGTCTTTTATCTAGTATAATATTCGAGACCCAAAAAGTATGCCCCCATCGAAAACAGCTCGGGCCCGAACCTCTTCACACGTGAAAGTAGCACGACTGACATTTATGGTTCATCATTAATCTGGGACAAATAACAGGATAAAGGAGTAAAAGAAAAGGAAAAAGAACAAAAAACAAGAAAAAGAACAAGAGAAGAGAAAGAAAAAGAAAGTGAGGGTTCATGAAAACTTTAACAGAACACAGAAGCGAAAGAGGCAAAAAAAAAAAAAAAGGGAAAGAAAAAAAAAAGATGAATACACTTCGTGCACGTACTGTTTTGAATCCATACTTGAGTCCGATCGACAAGTCGCTCCTCGATTTCTCTTCATTGACTTCTACAAAACAGCCGTAATTTGAGAAAAAAAAAATTTTTTTTTAAGGTTTATAAAAAATTCTGTATACGTATAGACTCATAAAAGACTCGAGAACATCGGGTTTTCGGTCTTTCCAACATATTTCATGTAAACTTCCTGGCGAGTCTTTGGATAGCCTTGTGCCAGAGTAGTTCTCATGTAAACTGGCACCTAGGTGCTCGGGTTTGCGTTGGAGTTCGCAATCTCGTGGACTCTGGATGCTGGGTACAGCGGAGCAAACTCGCTGTCCACAGGTCTTCCGGCCCACCAGGCCTCAATTGCTCCTTGATCTGCGTTCTTGTAGAAGTGGATGAATTGGTGCACATCGTCCTCATTCGCAGCATCGATGAAGTCGAAAAGCTGAGCCACACTGTCTTCAGTGGTTTCATCTCTCTTGGTCTCTGGGCCAGTTGGTTCTGGAGTAGGTGTTGGCGTAGCAGTGGTAGGCGCTGGAGTTGAAGTGGTAGGACTTGGGGTGGTTGGCTTTGGGGCAGGTGGGTTAGGCTTAGGCTGCTGTGGCTTAGGCTTGAGGAAGAGCCACCAAAGCAAACAAAATCTCTTGTTGATAGCTGCTGGGTCAGCAATCTCGTTGTTGAGAGCAGGCGTTGGAGAGGCTGCGGCGAAAGCAGCAAGGCCGAGAGTGACTGGAATAGAGAGCTTCATAATGATTTCTGGTTCAGTGGAGTTGTGATGATAGAAAAATAGGTTGATCTTGGGGGCCCTTTGCTCTCTTTATATAGTGGTTTCAGCACCCTTTGTTGTCGTCCGAAAGCCAGAAAAGGAGGCAGTGAGTCTTCTGAGCTGAGGCATTATCAAGCGACCAAGACTCAAATGATTGCAATTGTTCTACGGATTTCTATCCGAGGCTATGCACCTATGCACATTCTTGCCTCAACTTACGTAGAACTGATAGTCTAAACCTGGCGGCTCATATGCATGTGAGCTCCATCGCTCGAGTTTTGCACCTTTTGACAAATTGTGGGTTGGTAGTCGTGTATTTTGAAATTGAAATGACATCTCCATCGCTGTCTCCACATGTCTTGTCTCGAAAGGAAGTTGAAGAGAGATCATCTGAAAGATTTCAGTTTCCAAAAAACCACAGGTCAAGAATAAACATCCCAAATACCAGTCAGTCAACATATCTTGCTTTCATTATCCGAGGCCAAGAAGTCTACGGTGTAGCCCCAAAATGAAGGCGTTGGACAACGGCAATTCATGCACCTATTCCCCATGAAATGCATGCATTAACTATTACATAATCCAATCGGGCGATAGGGGCGACAACAAGGCTTCATATTCCTTTACCTAAAAGTAAGAACCCGCATTTTCTTACCTTAGTCATTAGCCGATAAATCGGCCTCAATCATGAGGCGTTGAAGCACACACAAATCTGCTATTTGGTCCTGGAAATTTGTCTCATCAGCAAAGCCTTGATCAATTTCTGACATCACATTTTCTCACGCGTTTACTAGTTTTCTTGCTTTTTTTCTATGCTTCCTGTAGGTTTGATAGTTGACTTTAACGACGGCTTGGCATTTCGAATACCTGCACTACAACAACTCAGAGTTGCGGAAAATTGCTACGAGGATTTCTTGGCGTTACTCGCACGAGAACAGTACAGCAAACACATCAGCCATTCTGGGCGGGTGGGGTAGCAAAAGGGGCTGCATAGAGGCTGCAAAGAAAATTTATGGCAACACATGCCACAAGAGCCTGGAGTAGTGGCTTTGGGGGGCGTCTTACCATGTGTGTATAACCAAATGGGCGTCCGCGAGGCGTCCGCGGGTGAGTGGATCTGCACGTTTCTGCCGCAACGCAGTTTTGCATGATGTAAGCGAGACGCCCCGAACTGACATCATGTCTAAGTATAGCTATCCGGGAACTAATAGTCTGGGCTCAAGTGCCCGGAACTCGGGAAAGAGAAAGTAGAGCGGGATGTCGAAAGCGAAGCGGTTACTTGGAAAAGCCATTTGAAAAGCCGCCAGACTGGTTCAAAAGAGCATCGCTTCTTGATTGTTCACATAGACCTAAGTACTTGGGAATTTCTGGGGACTGAAAGAAATCAAAGACTACGAAGGACCTGTCAATTGTTTTATGAGGATACGTTTTTTGACAAATGGCCTGGCCCAAAGTATATATTGAGTGACACTTTTTACTCTTGCCGCACGCACTTTTGCTCCTGTCGCAGGAGGTGGCGAGTGTAAAACGAGTGGGGTAACACTGATAGCAAATACAATTTAGGGGTTTGTTTCTCGAAATATAAGGTTAAAATTTTTTTTCAAGAATTGAGGTATAGAGTTCTGCCATATATCAACCAGTAAGAAACCTGACGAAAAAATTTTGCAAAAGAAGGATTGCTTTTTGGGGCTCGAACTATATCAAAACCTTACAAGTCTGGTCCTACACCAAATAAACGGCGTTGAGAGAAAGTCGCCTCTATGGGTAACTTGAACTCGCGCATTCGTGAGACATTATGAGATACCACCTCCAGCCAGAATGTGATAAAGTTTATCCAATTATTGAACAGCGAGCCCTGGTGAGCGGCATCGCTATACTATATGAACGGTCTCAGTTAAAGCGCATTTAAGAAGAGGCAATCACCTTCGCAATTCCTTTCAAGAAGTCTGGGCGATGAACTTTCGCAATATTTCCACACGCTACTTTCGTTCCATCTGCGTTTTCCACAACCACGGACAACCCTCCAATAAAAGCCTTGTTCTCGCTATTGAGCGACATATATTTGTCTTCGTAAATTTGGTAAGTGTTCTCTCTACTAAGCGCGCCATGTTTTCCTGAAAGGTCACCGACTTCCATGTCAGCAGGGTCTGAAGCATGCTTTTGCCCATCATAAGGGTTGAAGTCTCCTTCTGCAGAGCGGCAATCTGCTCCTTCAGGAACGGCATGTTGGTGAATTTGGTATTGGAAAGGCCCTTTTTCTTCGACAAGCTCGGCAGCAACACCGACAGAAACATAGCCGTCAACAGAGTAAAAAAATATTTCTCCGTAAAAGATGCTCGAGTTGAGTGTAGCACCATACATCACGTCCAAAGGCGAGTCCCTAGATTCAGGCGCTGCATGTGCAAAGACACACACTGCGGAAGCAACAAGCACAATCAAAAGTGTAGTATACATCTCTGCAAGGTATTCAGGGTTGTTCGAGATAAAATTGGAAGTCGTAATCGTCAGCCAAGGTATGACATATAATTTAGTTGAGGCAGTTCAACTCATTTATATAGTAGGAGGGGTCAAGAATAATTGCTCGTCATTTGAATAACACCCTTATGGTGCTTTTCACACCCGTTCTTCCCACGAAGCATAGCGTCCTCAGTGGAAGGTTAAACACATGTAAAACCAAAAAAAAAAAAAAAAAAAATGGGGTGGAGGTATGGTTTTGTGTGCAGAGAAGAGGCAATTCTGCAACGTTGCGCTTTTTGATATCCAATTCTCGTCTTTAAAACCCATGTCAACCAAATTTTTGCGCAGTCGTATTGCGTACTCGATAGGATGTCCTTAGTCAATCCCGAGAATGTGAAAAAAATATGTTTAATAGTGAGCAACTATTGAATGTTGTTGAAGAATTTGGCTTTGAAAATTGGCATCAGTGTTATTGTCGCTTACACACATATCAAGCAGTTAATAAATTTGGTCAAGTTGTCAAATCATCGGAAGTAAACCTTCGAGCTGGTCTTGCGCTCCCCCTCCATTTGCCCTTTGAGTGCATTTGCAATCTTAGGCTCTATGGAAGGTTGCTCAATCCCAGTGTTCACCGACTCGGTGTGATGAGCTGCGTGGGGAAAATACACCACGTTGATTGGTGGAAGATAGTAGACATTCAGGATGGGGAAATAATGATACTTGCCACTTTTTTTCTGACTCAAGGAGTCAAGAATTTTTCGTATATCTGTGCTTCCAGGCGCCTGCATCAGACGAGTGTCTTCTGCTTGCTTGGGCTCATACTTCTCGTCTTCCTCCTCACTTGAATCGTGCTCAATTTTCTTGCTGATCAATTCAGAATCAGCATCATCTTGTTTTGTTTCCAAAACGGGGGACAGTAATTCGGGCTTCGAGGCCAGATCTGCACTAGTTCCTAGAGAGGTGCTTGGAACAGTCTCAGCGGTGGGGACATTGCTCGATGTTCTAGACTCTTGGCCTGCAAGGTCGTGCGCGAGTAAAGGTACAGCGAGAGCCGAGTAATCGTAGCTAGCCGTGGCACCTGGCGATTTTGTCTTTATTAGAATGTCATGTTTTGAGTGATAAAAGGATGGGTTGCGGCCTCTCACGATGATTGGATTGCTGGCTAGCTCTTCAATCACATGAGTGCATGATGATGTCTCAGCATAAACACGAACAAGAAACCGATAGTACGTCTGAAACACAAGATTAGTGCTGTTTGCAGTGGCGCTTTTGAACTGCAATTTCTTGACTTTCCAAAACGATTCTTGCTTGCAGTCGGCTATCTCCACGACATGTGTGGGGCCAATGAGTTCGATTTGCGAGCTTTCTGTAGACTTGCGTGGATCCTTGTTGTCCACGTCATGTTCATTATTGAGAAGTGCCACCGGCTCAGGGTCTTCTTTATCGGTGATAGCGCTGACTTCGACGCGCAACCTGACGATTCGTTCACCTTCGATCGTCATGGTGCTTGTTGGTGAATCGATTGATAAGTGGAGATGCAAGTTGATGAAGTTCCGCCGGTAGCAAGAGATTACTTGCGGCTGATACATCTGGTTTTGATTCACTGCTCCCGACGACAAGTATATGTAATTGTAATTGTCCTGATCGTTTGATAGTAAGCGACCGTTCAAGAATCCACGGAGAAAAAAGTTCACTTGGCCTGACCCAGAGCTTACTGCGGGCTTTTTGCTTGCAGGCGAGAGCTTTTTCAAATCAACAAGCTGGTCAAGCGAAACGTCAGAGTAGTCGACGGAGATGGGAGGAGCTGTCAGACAGCCCACGGGCTGTTTCGAACGGATAGATTTTGAAGATTTGCTCGATTTCAGGCGAGAGGTCGAATCAGCCTCGCTCCTCTTCTCAACAACGTCTTTAATCCCGCGACTCGCGGGCCACGAGCCATTGTATACCTCCGTGGTATACAGGTCCACAGAGGTGGGTCCACATCCTGGATAGTAGAGGCCCGGCTGCGCCGTGACCCAGCTTTTGTTAAAAGCATTTGAGTCACCGACAGTGTTCCATAATCCGCCATCAAACTGCACGTGGGAGGGAGCGAAAGTCTGCTGGAAATGGCCCATCTGAAACTGACGCAGTCTTTGGGTCTGCGTCGGAGCTGCGTCCTGCGCCAAGAGATCTGCATAGTGCAGCATGTGGCCCATGTCAAGGCTCAGAAATGGCAGAAGACAGTGGCTGATTCCACCAGCGGTGTTTGCGGTCAGATCCGTGGAGAAAGGGTTGTTTGCCTGGACATTCTGATACGGGGTCACGTGACCGACGGACCCGGGTCGGTCGCCCGTGCCATGTGCATTTAGGCCCGTGCGCTTGTGGCCTGCATCGTAGCCCACCGCCTCGTGGCGGGCGCCGTAACCCACATTGCCGCTGCCGTTTCGAGCAGAAGCCGCCGCCATATTCGGCCCGCTCGTGTAACCGGACAGAGACAGAGTCACGTGTGTCAGGATACCCGCCGGTACCAAAGGTAGCGGTGCTACTGCCTGTGCTGGGGCGGAGGAGGGCACGTGACCCGCCGTTTTCTGCAGCGGCAGCTCGAGGTACTGGTTCATCTCGGAGAACGCCGAAGGATAGAAATTCTCGTCCGTGTCGCCCGCGGCAGCCGGCTGTGACGCCTCGAGAAACCGAAGGAGGCTCATGCTTGAGCTGGAGGTGCTTCCCTCGGGCGAGCCGTGGTGCTGGAGAGCCGTGGCACGTGACCCGCTGGCCCCGGGCTTGGCCGGCTCCTGCAACAGGTCGAGGCGGTTTAGTAGGTCTGGTAGAAAGAGCGTGGCGAAATCGTCCATCTGCTGTTTATCGCTCATGGCCAGGTCTTTGCGCTGCCCGTGCTTGGCGTGGCGTGGGTCGCTGGCAAGTAAAAGTTGTTAAATAGGACAGAAGCTGGAGAAAACCAAGGAAGCTTAGGGCTGTGCGCGCTGTGTAGATAGTGCTGGATACTAGATAGAGTCTGGACTTAGGGGTTCGCCTCATCTGTTAGATCAGCAGTGAGCACCATAGCCTGGCAGTTGCGGGGGCGCGCGGGGGGTGTGAGCGTATGTGCAGTCTCCGTGTAATCGACAGACTGGGCCGTACCAGGATGGACCTTAGAGAGGTGTCTGTTATTTAGGGGCCTGTTAATTTTGAGGTGGGCCCGTTTTCTTCAAATGGGCACGACTTAAAAGCCAAGGCCATGCCAGAACCCAAGGCTGTGCCAGAACCCAAGGCTGCGCCAGAACCCAAGGCTGTGCCAGAACCCAAGGCTGTGCCAGAGTTTGGCTCGGTCCTTTTTTTTTTCTTTTTCCGGAAGTAGGTAAGAATTGGTGCCTCTCCATATTGTCTCAACTTTTGATCCTCTTTATTTCCTCGTCAATCGCTCTCTTGACTTTCTCATCAGTATCTAGCATTTTCGTCGCTTGACACTTTTTATTTTTATTTTTATCTTCATTTTCATTTTTGCTTTCTCTTCGTGTCTTCTTTTCTAACTTTTTTTTTTTCTTTTTGGTTTTTTCTCCCGATTTCGACTGTGTCAGTTTTAGCACTCTCAGGGGTTTCACAAGAATGTGGCCAAGATTCAGTGTCAGGCCGTGAAGATGAAGTTGAATTACATGAAGCACTTTCCGGTAATATGATGCGGAATGATAATACAAAGTCCCGCAAGAAGCGAATGATTTTTGTCTGGGTATGGACGTGCGCCGTGCGGTCGTGGTTTCGAGCAGGAGCAATAGTAAGAAATCAAAAGTCAAGGGCCTCCAGATTGTTGCTCTTCTGGAAAGAAGAAGTTTTTAAACGCTTGGCTTTCTAAAGACTGGCTTTGTTCTCCACATCCTCTGTTCTCTCTTCTACCTCTTTATTTATGCTTCCTTTGATCTGGCCTCTTTCATATCCCAAGTCAAGCTCACCCGCTGACGCAACTGCATTGAGGTGTTCCTCATGCTGCTCGGGTACCTGGCATGAAATCACCCTCTCGTTTGTAAAAACAGCAAGACTCAAATAAGGATGAATCCTCTATTATATACCTGTTCCTCCGAAACTTGCTCAATTCATCCCGGAATTATTCTTGGCAAATCTTGACCCAAATTAGCCGCCGCCACCTATGGAATCTCTCCCGAATTGTAACGTGACAAGACAATCACTTGCATTTCCTACATTACATGTGCGACGGTTCACCGGCAATGGCTGGAGAAAAAGCAGGTACTTCATGCTAACCAAATTTCACATATCACACTTCGAGTCAGAATTCAACGTCAAGACTGTCTACGCCTCTGTAACAATCAGGTGGTTTAGTATTGCTTCTGACTGCGGGACCAGGCTAGTCGTAAGAAAGCAGGCTATACGCAGAATCCCGGCTAATTCTGACAATACGTAAGAGAGTTTGGACAAGTGCGCTAATCTTTGGCTTAGTTGAACAGCAACCTCTCATTCCGAAAACAATCAAGCAAAGCGCGTACGGAAAGATAGAGGGGAGGTGGTAAGAGAGAAGATCTAGAGTGGTAGATATTGGGAAGCGAAGTTGATTCAGTCATCAACTCAATGGAGTACTTATAATTCTATTCATTCAAATTATATGCTATACAGAACTTCTTATATTTCCAATTATAATCAATTTTCGGGAGTTGTAATTGATAAATTAGGCTTTTATTGAATGAAGCAGAATTGGTTAGTTCAGTGAGAGCCTCTAATTTGTATTTTTGAAAATGATCATATTACAAGAGATATAGGAAATACAAAAGAAGTACACGCGTTATAAATAGACATGTTTGCGTTGATCCGATGAACCTTTTCTTCAGGGGATAAGTTCATTGCATTCTTTCTTTACTTTTGCCGAGTCTTCATATCTTCGCAGTCTTATTTGTTGAACTAGGAATCTCCAGCATTGAAAAGCGGCCGAAGATTCTCGCTATTGAACATTCCAGCATGACGGCTTATGACTCTCGACTGGGCCTAGATTGAGCCAGCCTGTTGAGACCAAGACATACATTACTCAGCCAAAACTTAACAAACCTTGGAAAAAGAAAAGTAAAAAAACGTAAAAAAAAGTCGTCGCCGAATTTTTCATATTTTGTCAGAAATTTAGCTGTTGACGTGAGCAAGAAGAAATAACAAAGCACTCAAAATCCACTATACAAAAGTGCCATGATTCCAAGTACTAGCAAATCGCATGGTTGCGAGCGGAATTACGGGAGTGCTAATCTCCGCAGAATGTACAAGAAGAAATGAATATCATAGGCTAACAGCAAGCGCGTGAAGACGAAAGTTGCTCCCCTTTTTTTCAACAATGATCTCAACATTCTCGCTGGCATATTGGTAAAGATGCTCTACACAATATTTCACCCATGATTGATCGAATCTGGGTTGGAACCTGGTCCGTGTCAAAGTGCATTTCCTAGTGTTTCTAGGAATTCTACGGCAAGGATTTTGTGCCTCCGGCCCAGGAAAGCGGTACGCTCTTATCGATCAGCTTACCAAAATAAAATGAAAAAAAAAAAAGACAAAAACTGACAAAAACTGAAAGAAAAGAGACATATTTTCAAGTGCTCGCTTTTCACAGAGACACGGACGCGAGCACAGAGTACATACACACAAAGCGAGTAGCAGATGTATAGCACCTTCTCGCTTAGATAGAGGTTGCGATCTATTATAGGTTCTCTTTTTTTATAGTTTTTGAGCCCCGGGTGAACGTACTCCCTGTGCGTCTAGCCGCGGCGTCCTATAATATGGTGTTTCTTTTAAAAAAAACACAGACACACAGAGCACAGAGGCAAAGTGAGCCCGTAAATGAAAAGTCTCAAACGAAGTGTGAGCATTCTGATCCTAATTCTTTAAAAACTCTGATCCAAAAACCTTTCGGCGACCAGCCAATTCTGACTTGGAGATTTTTAGAACTTTTCTGTCGGCCCTTTCTCTGTCGATCTGGTTGGTCATCTGCTATCAAGTGCCATTCAAGAAGTTAGCTTTTTTTTTTTTGCAAAAGAGGACATATCAGAGAAGGACCACAAGCGTCTCTGAAAATTTCCTAGCACCATTTTGGACATGTTTGCCAAGTGATTTCTTGAAGTGATGACACACGGCAGAACACGGCATTACGCAGAGAGCGACATAATTCGTCATTGGTTATTGTCATAAGCTGAAGCGAACGGACTATGAGCGGACATAACGTCACACGATGACACTCACGCCCAAAATTGAATTTTTCTCTTTAATTTTTCTCTTTAGTTACTTACTCTTTTTTTTCCTCTTTTTCCTTCATCAAAAAATACCTGGAAACTCATTAATCATTGTTGGCAATACTCTCCTGGTTCGCTTAAAGTCATGACAAGCCCTGCACGTGACAAGGCCTGAGCGCATGCTCTGTCAGTGTGCAACTCGCTGATGTTTTTGATAATACCCCAATACCGAAAGTCGCCGTGCGGTTGTGAATCGCCGACTTTGACTGCTAAGGAAACCAGCCAATCAAAGTTCTCCACTGTGTCTGAAATAACCAATAACAGCAGCCTGATCGCGGGTGCTTTAGAATAGACAGGAGAGCGCCAAGAAAATCTTTCAGCTCATGCAGTGTCGGCCGGCAAAAGGCAAGAATTCCCGATCTCGGCCCTCTTGGTTGCAGCCCCTGCTGCCAGTGCCGAATTTCCTGTACTGTAAGCAGGGCAGAATTTCTTTTGCACGGCTTTAGAAATTTTCGAATGCTCGCTTCAGGCCGACTGCAGACCGAAGTCAGCTTTTATTGGTCTCAAAAAAGTGTGGGCCCACAATTCTTATGTTTGTAGTTAAAAGTGACACATCGTAAATACAGCGATTCAAATCTTATCAAACGCATCAATGGCAGACTTTTGCGTTGAAAATTTTGCTTAGTTGAATTTTTCTTGGCATTGCCAAGAAAATATGCAAGTCGGTATCTGGACCTGAAATGTCGCAACAAACTTAAGTCCGCGGGAGGCAGAAAGAAAGAGCCAAAAGGTCGAGAAAGGACCTGTGGACTTTACCGGTTTTTTCCTACTTGGATCCGTTATGCTTGTAAGAGCTCTTTCAGACTTTTTCCTCCATGCTAATTAATTTGCCCCTTGGCTTTTAGAGATAGTTCTATCACGGCCATAACCACCCACTCGTGCGTTACCCGTTGAGCCGCATTGACAAAACAGGTCGTTCAAAAGAAAAGGGCGTGCACGTAGTGTTGCATGCAGGTCCGCCGCACCACGAGTAGATTATCTTTTGCCATCTCATGTGAAGACCGTACATCACTCACGCCATATATAAATAGTCGTGAAAGATCCTCCCTAAATGTCGTAGCCCTTGGAACCTACCATTCTTCTCTAGTTCTAGTCTTAGCATCGATCAGCTCTGCACGCTTCAGATCTTTGTGGATTTTGATCTAGGCCTCCCCAATAAACTAGCTCAAGATGGTAGACGTTTTCAACGTACAAATTTTCTTTGTCGTTTTCAGAGAGTCCTTGGAAGCCGTCGTTGTGGTCTCTGTGCTTTTGGCTTTTTTGAAACAAGGTCTCGGTGGAGCCACGGACGACCCAGTGGTGTACAAGCGATTACGAAAACAGATATGGCTAGGGTCGGCGCTAGGTCTCATCATCTGTTTGTGTATTGGATGTGCCTTCATTGCTGTGTTCTACACATTGAAAAACGATGTTTGGTCCAAGTCTGAGGATTTATGGGAAGGTATTTTCTGTCTCATTGCCACGATTATGATCACGTTCATGGGTCTTGCCATGTTGCGTATCAACAAGATGAGAGAGAAATGGAGAGTCAAGTTGGCCCAGGCGTTGGTCAAGAAGCCCGAGAACTCAACCAAAAGATGGCTTGGGTTTGGCCACTACACCAAGAAGTATGCCATGTTTATTTTGCCATTCATCACGGTGTTGAGAGAAGGCTTGGAGGCGGTTGTTTTTGTCGGTGGAGTGGGACTCAGTTCGCCAGCCTCGTCCTTCCCAATCCCCGTGATCTGTGGCTTGATTGCCGGTGTGCTCGTCGGTGTGGCCATGTACTACTCCGGGGCAAACTTTTCCTTGCAAATTTTCTTGATTGTGTCCACTTGTATCTTGTACTTGATTTCGGCCGGTTTGTTTTCGAGAGCCATTTGGTTCTTCGAGACTTACGTATTCAACCAGGCGACTGGTGGAGACGCGTCGGAAAACGGGTCTGGTCCAGGTACTTACAACATCAAGAAGTCTGTGTGGCACGTGAACTGCTGCAACCCGGAGACAGACAACGGATGGGATGTTTTCAACTCGTTGTTCGGCTGGCAAAACTCCGCCACCTACGGGTCGGTGATTTCCTACAACATGTACTGGCTTTTCATCATTGTCACTGTTCTTTTGATGGGCTACGAGGAAAAACACGGCCACTTGCCTTTCCTTAAGAACGTCACCATGAGAGCTTTGAACCCAATGTACCACATCAAGGGTAAGAAGAAGAACGAGTTGTCGCAGGCCGAGAGAGAGGCCTTGTTTGAGAAGGTTAAGAAGCAGAAGATCGAAGACGGGGACCGCTCCAGTGAGTCGATCCTCAATAAGGAGAAGACCTCCTCTTTGTAGAGAGGCCGTCTCTGACATTTTCGAATGCCAATCATCAGTCTGGTTTACCACACTTGTTACATTTGTGCTTATTCTGACACACACACACACACACACACACACAAGAATAAGAACAAACAAGAATAAGAACAAACAAATGACAAGTTCTGGTGCGCCTCGCTTTTCGTGTTATATAGATATTTTGGTCGAGCCGTTAGAGTTTGATTTTTTTATGGGGTTGAGGTTTAATAATATTTTCAAGGGTTATTTATGATTAGTTTGTAGAAAACAGCTTTATGTAGCAATAAAGACGTGATCGAATTGGTGGCGTAAGCGGGCAGTCTAAGAGAACTGGCATCAGAAATTTAAGTGTGTGAATAACTGAAAGATCAGCCCTTTTTTGACAAAACAGCCACTCGAACATCAAGAACTTTTGAAGAAATTCTACTCGAGTCTATTAGTGTTTTTGATCTTTGTCTCTTAAGGGTAGACTTTTGTCTTTTGACTATTCTCTGCAATTTGCAATCGGCATTAAAAATGGAGGCTCGCGTTGCACCACCATGCCCGTACATTTAAAAAAAAAAAAAATAGTCACTCTTCAAACCCGTATATGATTTTTTCGAGTGCTTCGAAAACCAAAAACGCACCCATATGTAGAGCAATCCTAAAGATTCACGAAGTGTTTCAAAGGCTACCCTTTCCCACCAAAGCCAAGATCAATTCAAATCAAAATTACGGAAAACAGGGAAAGGTGCGAAAACAGTATACTAGAAGACTTCAACCTTGAGTTGTCCGATATTTCGCAACGATAACAAACACATCTGTTTCTTATTTATCCCCTTCAATTTTCAAAAGAGGAACATTGCAGTCCAAACAAATCTCATATTGTAGCAGAATCAAAACCTTCTGAAAACTTCGCACAGCCACGCACACCGCTTGCCCTCAGTTCAAGAAGCACATCTCGATCGAGATATTTTGGAGTAGGCACTCTCCCTTTAATTATCGTGAAAATTACACTTTCCGTATATAGACGACAGTAAATGTGTCTCATCTTCTATACTCCTCTCGGATCCGGGCATCAAAGTATCATTTTTTGCACTGAAGATTTACTTTTCTCCCAATACTCAGATTGTATGACAGTGGTACTGACCATCTCAGGATCTTCAAGGTATCTGACAAGTTTGGCATACACCCAGATATCAACAAAACAACCCAAATCCGGAAATCTGAGAAGATTTCCAAATCCTGAAATCTGAAAAGAGTTCCAAACCTCAACTCATCATTCCCATAGATCAATTTGGAAGTATTTCCTCACACTTTCAGAGTGAGCCATGGTCGATGTTTTCAACGTACAAATATTTTTTGTGGTACTCCGTGAGGCCTTAGAGGCCGTTGTTGTTATTTCTGTGCTCTTGGCGTTTCTTAAGCAGGGCCTTGGCGGCGCCACAGAGAACCCAGTTGTCTATAAAAAACTACGGAAGCAGATCTGGCTTGGGGCCGGTGTCGGCTTGTTCACGTGCATTTGCATAGGCTGTGCGTTTATTGCAGTCTTCTACACCTTGAAAAACGACGTCTGGTCGAAGTCCGAGGACCTATGGGAAGGGGTGTTCTGTCTTATTGCAGCCACTATGATCACATTCATGGGCCTTGCCATGTTGCGAGTCAATAAAATGAAAGAGAAGTGGCGAGTCAAATTGGCCAAGGCTCTTGTGAAAACTCCAAAGGGCCTGAAAAAATGGCGTGGGCTTGCTCAT